>JAABOM020033535.1:0-17180 GCA_011800125.2 Solanum clarkiae
TCAGAAAATTATACAATTTAGCCTTTTGAATCACTCAAATCGGATAAAAAATGAGAGAGAAATTGAAGATTGAAGTTGGGGAAAAAATGAACGCTTGCTGCATATTTCTGCAGCTTTTTTAAGGGTGTGAAACAGGTCTGCCACATGGCAGACCCTCATTGGTCCATGTCACCCCGTGTCAGTATTTTCCAGAAATATCTCAAACTTAAATTCGATGCTCCGACCTCATCCAAAGTTGAAAATATACAATCCATGTATGAAATCTGATTGGAAACGACATTCCAGACTCATTGGTGAGGTCAAAATTCTCATACGAGGTCATTTATTTAATTGTGGGTCCCATTTTCCAATATCAAAAATTATCAAGAGGCTCAAAATCCACTCGAAATCCTCATGGACTGAATGAAGGGTCCTCCTAGCCCAAACTCAACGTTCCGGATCCAATGGAAATGTCAGAATTTGCAGTTGAGGCCTTCTTGACCCAAAATCTGAGAAAGTTCATTTAAACTAGTTTCGGACTCAGAAACTCAAAATATTCTCGAAAGCTCTAAAAATTGCAGCGAAACCATTTCTAGCATTAATTTGACCATCCGGAACTACTGAAATTTTTGGAATTTCAATCCGAGCTTCTGAACCTCAATTGTTGACCAAAGTCAAACTTAGGCCCCGGTAACAACTAAAAATGCAACTTTCGCATTAAAATATTCATGTTAACTCTAAATGAAATTCTGCAAGTTTTTCCCATACCATATTCACATTTGGCTCCCAAGTCTATCGAATCGAACAAACTAAGGACTTACGGGTTCTAACAGTCAAGAATCAACTCAGCCCAAATGTATCTAGGTCAAAATAAGTTGCGTAATGGGTTATAGAGCGGATCAAGATCTAACTGACCCAATTATACTAAGTTTTACTTACTTTATTTATTCTTTTTCAATATTTTGTTAATTAAATTATTGCTTTTTTATTCTGACTATATAAAACATATCAAATTAAAAAATATTTTGACAAGATCTCTCTCAAGTCAATTTGTGTTGAATATCAACCCAATTTAAAATAGGTGAGATAGGTTGAGCTAATAAATGGACGGTTCAAACTTCAACAGGTTGGGTGAGTTGAACTTGAATGGCTTGAATTTAATTTTGTCATCCCTAGTTTTAATACATGTATTAGCATGATTAAAGATGCAGTTGTTCCTTAAAAATAATTTATATTTTTTATCATAATTGTGGAGGGTATCTTTGTGAATAAATTTTAATACAATGCATGTTATTTTTAATATATCAAACCAAATAATATATAAAATTATTCTATGTATAATTAATACAAACATAACCAATACATACATTATTAATACAAATATTATTAATACACTCTATTTAGTATTGTTCTTATGCACTCTACCAAATGACACCTTAGTTTAAAAAGTTGGAGAGATAAAGTATTAAGAATATTCTTAAAATTAATGCGAATTATTATTTTAGTCTTAAATTATTAATAGCCCTTAAAGCACTTTTTTGACTTGACTATGTATGTATATACCAACGTGGTAAGCATACGTATCATTTATCGTTCAAGGTTAAATGTCAAAGATCAACTATATTATTAGGCTTGCAGCAGATATAGAACACCTCACAGTCAACAAGTATAATCACCATAAGATAACCATATAATGACAAGTCACCAGCCATACAGTAACTCAAATACATCATAAATTCACATAACAATAAGTGTACACACATGCTAAGGGAATTTGTTTTTTTGTAATAATCATGAAGTTTATTTTGTCATTTTCAAAAAAATTATCGATTTATCTTTTTTGATAGATGTCCCGAGTCTTCTTTCAATGATTGTGAAATTGAGATTTGAAAATTTTGTGACAAGTAGAGTCCTTGCTAAAAGATTGAGTTTTAAAAGCTAGATTTCTTCATTTTGAGTTTTGGAGTCACTTGGAGACTCGAGTTTCGAAATAGAATTTCGTTGATTTCATCAATTCTAAAATGTGAAAATTGATCTATGATAACTGTCGAAATCAGATTTTGAGTTATTATGTGGATTTGAGATCAAAATTGAAAATTTAGTTGAAACTTCAAGAAAGCTTGACTTTAGTTAACTTTTGAGTTTGGATTGAATTTCTAATGGTTGCATTATTTTTGGGAGGTGATTTTAGCTCTAGAATGATCTTCAATATAATTTTTGGGTGTCCTGAGTGTGTTTTGGTGTTTCTAGTACCTAAATCATCCTTATTATGACTAATTAAATTTTGAGCCAAGAAAACATCGAATTTGATTTCTAAATGTTTCACTGAATTCGAGACATTAAATTTAGTGAAAATGCATATATGATTTGCGTTTACGGGGTTTTTAACGAATTTCGAGAAATAATTTTGCAATTTTCATATTGGTAGATTATAATGCGATTTTGAGATCCCATTGCAAAAGCGAAGGACTCCTGCTATGCGGGGTTCGCAAAAGTGAATCATGCCTCACTAAAGTGTATACTTAATCGCTAAAGCAGATCACTTTTGCGGCATATGAGGCTTGAATCTTGGGACTGTTCTAAAAAATATCCATATATATTTTTTATCTTGGAGAGCTCGTGGAAGGTGATTTTTGAAGTGATTCTCATCAGGAATTCATTGGGTAAGTTACTTTGAGCAAAAATCTTCATTACCCATTGACTGTTTCTTATTTTTAACATCAAATTAGTGAATTTCAATTGGATAATTGAGGATTTTATTCATGAACTCTAACTTTACTAAAATAGTGACTATGAGTTAATTTTAACTCCATTTTTAAATGGTTTTCTCTAATAGATTTATAATGTCTTAAGGAACGTTTTCATGCAAATAAATGTTAGATTTCAATCCTATTTTTTGTTATTGAATTTTGATCCGTTTTGACTATATTTTTTCTCAATTTTATGATTTTGACATTGTTAATCTTGGAATTTGATTGTGAATATTATTTGAATAGATTGTGGTGTTTCTAATATTAATCGGAAGAGAAAAGTTTTATTGTTTGGATTAATTTCTTGATTCTATCAAGGCAAGTAGATTTCTAAACTTTGTTGAGTTAATTGAACTTTATATCTTCTCTCTTTGCATGTTGGGGAGTAATAAAAATTCAGAAATGATTGAATTATTCATAAATAGACTTAATAAAAAAGATGAAATAATAAAATAGCTATGTGCTATTATGTGAAACTTGATTCATGATTCGGTATATAATTATTGATGTTGTTTTGAGCATTGAGAAATGTTGTATGATGACGTTGACCCTTATATTGAGACTATGATTAATTATGTGATCTCCGTTGATAAGAATTATGAATTGCTTATATTGACTCAAGTATTAGGTAATGATTAATTAATGCTAATTGTTGGTGTGATTATTAAGGTATTGTAAATGTGATCACGAACAAGTGTTGTATAATCTTGATATCTGGTGAAACTATGTAACGACCTGGTTGCATTATTGCATTTTTTATATTATAAAATTGTTATTGCTTCATTTTCTCTATTGTCTTGTCTAGTGCTCCATTATAAGATCTCTTTAATGCTCACACATAAGATTTCCATTAGATTCTTTTGTTTAATATTTCTTTTAGGAGCATATGATCCCTCATTCTGTTGTACTGCTTTTTGAAGAGCATAGAATACTCTATAAATTGAGCATTCTGCTCAAGTTCCGAAGGCAGAAGATATAAGAAGTGAGAACAAGAGAATAACGTGAGAAAAAATAATTTGCATATTATTTGAGAGTTTTATTAGCTGAAGGGATGTGTTTTATTGTGTAGAGCTTCGGCAATTTTATTCTTGTAAGTTGCTCCTATTTTCTAAATCTTTTATAATAAGATATTTTATATAAATGAGTTTATTTTCGTATACTTTTAAGTACTTTATTATGAGAATATTATTTATGATAAGTAATGAATTTATCTAGATGCATAAAAGTTAAATCGAAAGACACTACATGTCACTTTATTTACTTGAGTTAGAGATTTAAAAGAAGTTGTTGATGAGCAAGTTTTATTCATTCTCTTGCTATTATATGAGGACTTTACTACTTGAAATTATATTATGTCTTGAGATTTATGTTCTATGTGAAATGAGATTATATGAGTTGAGTTGCGGTTAATATGACGAATTGAGAATACTTGAATCGTTGAATATAAAAATATTTTACATTATAAACTTGTTTACATAACATGATCAGTAAGGTTAAAAAGGTCCAAATGACTGCTTGAATTGAGTCAAGCATGATAAGTTACATGATTGTTGAGTTGACTATATTTGAGTACTTGTATGTGATTGAATGAATTAATGAATCTTTGAGACGAATTGAGATAACTCTATGAGCTTTGAGGATGAGTTGATTGTTGGAGTATTGATGATTGAGTTACATGATGATTTGAGCATGTTTAAGTCTTGGGAGGAGTATCAAGCACTGAACGGGAAGCGAATACACTTTTACTTTAACTCCCAGAACTACGTCGCAAGCGTAGGATTGTCATACATCATCATTCTGGTGACTTGTCCTGCAAATGGATATTTACCTGGATCCAAGAGAGAGTTGATCGTCCTATGCTGTGGCACATATAAGACGAACATGACAACAATGCCGATTCATTGTACATCATTTAACTTATGGTAGTGGGAGGTATGTTGGTTAAGAGAAATTCCTAAGAACTTTGATTGAACATGTATGTATATATATATATATATATGTATTGTTTCAATGTATGAAATGTTCTAAACTGTTATATACTGAGTTGAGCATGAGTTGAGGAGTCGAGGTGAGTATTCTTGAGCTTATCATTATTATATTTGAGCCGTTGGACTTACCATACATTCCACATACTAATGCTTTTGGCACTGCATCATTTCATGATGCAGATACTGGAGATAGAATACTTTATCATTATTATATTTGATCCATTGGACTTACCGTATATTTCACGTACTGACGCCTTTGGTGTTGTATCGTTTTATGATGCAGATACTGGAGATAGAAGACTTCAGCCCACGCACCGTTGAGATCCGGATCGTACACCTCAGAGTTGGTGAGCTCTCCTTACATTCCGGAGAAGCCCTTTTTACCTGCTGTCTTTTATTGAGTACTATTTTCATTTGAGGTGTCTATGGCCTGTCATGGCACCATCTAGATTGTTGATTAGAGGCTTCATAGACGATTGAGGGAGTGATTTCTTAAAAAATATTTGTGTAATTTCAAACCTTGTTCTTTTGAAACTGTGAGTGAGTTTTCATTAATAACATTGTATCTATTTGAGTTATTTCTTCCGCTATTGAGTACAATGTGAAAATGAGGCCTAGTGGTTCGCTCGGAGGCTAGCAATAGTCTTCGCATGCCAGCCACGCCAAGGGTACCCTTCCAGCGCGTGACAAACTTGGTATCAAAGCACAGAGTTCAAGAGTCCTAGGGAGTTTATGAAGCCGTGTCTAGTAGAGACTTATTTATGTGTGTGTTGTGCACCACACTTCGTAAACAGGAAACTATAGGACAATACAAATGGTTACCCTTTCTTGTGATCTGAGTTCATGTGATAGAGTTGAAAACTCTAGAAATTTCTTTTCTGACCCGTGTGTTATGCGAGTTTAGATCATGCCTCTAAAACGTATAGTAACCCAAAGAAGTACCTCAACTAGCACTGTCGACAACCCTACTTCAGAAGTGCCTCCTCAAATGGAAATGAGGGGCTGCGGTCGACCCGCCAGGATAACTGGTGTTCCTGTGACACCTACTGCTCCACCTGCTCCTACTTTAGAGGCTGAATTTGGAGGAGCCATAGCTATGCTTACCTATTTAGTAGCTGCTCATAATAGGAATCGAGGTTCACCAGCCCCTAGCTCTAGCTCTTAAGAGCCCATGGCTGCTTCTAGGCTAAGGGATTTTCTAAGGATGAACCCACCTGTCTACACTGGCTCAAACGTTGAAGAGGACCCTCAGAACTTCACTGATGAGATGTGGAAGGTGTTGAAGACCATGCATGCGATTAAGACTGAGGAAGTTGAGCTGGCTGCTTACCAACTCAAGGATGTGGCCAATGTTTGGTACAATCAGTGGGAAGAGAGCCGGGGAGAAATGTTAAGCTTGCTGCTTGGGATGAGTTTGAAAGTGCCTTTCTCGATCACTTTTTCCCTCAGGAGCTGAGAGAGGTGAAGGTTGAGGAGTTCGTAAACTTGAAACAAGGGGGATTGGCAGTGGATGAGTATAGGTTGAAATTCATCCAACTGTCCAGGTATGCTACAGAGATGGTTCCAAATATAAGAGTAAGGATGAGGAGGTTTGTATCTGGGCTAGGTAAGCATGTGAAGAGAGAATGTAAGGAGGTATTGTTAATCTCAGATATGGATATTTCTAGATTAGTGGTTTATGCTCAGGAAACTGAGGATGACAAGAAGAAGGATAGAGACGAGCATCTGAGAAAGAAGTCCAGGTCAACGGGGCCTGAGTCTAGTCAACACAAGCAGGGCAAGAGAGATAAGTCCAATTTCCAAAACAGGTCCTCCAACTATGCACCATCTTCAGCTAGTGCATCGGCTTCGAGCCACAAGCACGATCAAAAGTCACAAGGCCAGCCAAACCTTAGGGCACAAGATTCGCAAGCCAGCGTGACTCTTGGCTCTAAAGGGAGTCCACCTTGCGGGAAATGTGGCAAAATGCATCTGGGAGAATGTAGAGATGAAGGGAATGGTTGTTATAAGTGTGGCCAGCCGGGTCATTTTCAGAGGGATTATCCAACGTGGGGCAATAAGGCCCAATCCGCTACCATAACACCACCAGCAAGGGGTAACCAAAAAGGTGTTGCACTAGTACTAGGTGGAGAGACAAACCGTCTATATGCAATAGGGAATTGACAGGACCAAGTGAATACACCGGATGTTATGATGGATATGATTCGAGTCTTTACTCTTGATTGTTATGTTTTGATGGATCCTGGTGCTACTTTGTCATTTGCATCTCCTTATGTGGCGAGTAGATTTACGATTCTCCTTGAGTGCTTACTTGAACTATTTTTCTGTCTCTACTCCTGTTGGTGAGTTTATTCGAGCTAAGAGAATCTATAAAAACTGTGAGGTATCTATTCATCATAGGGATATTGCTGCTGATTTGATTGAGTTAGAGATGGTTGATTTCGATATAATCCTTGGTTGGATTGGTTTCATGCCTGCTATGCCTCTATTGATTGTCGAACTCGAACGGTTAAGTTCCAGTTTCCTAATGAGCTTGTTATTGAGTGGAAGAGAGATTTGGTTGTGCCAAAGGGTAAATTTATTTCTTACCTCAAGGCCTGAAGATTGATTTCTAAGGGAAGTATCTATCATCTCGTGCGAGTTAAATTAGATGATATTGAGCCGCCTTCTCTTGAGTTAGTCCCGAATGTAAATGAGTTTCCTGATGTGTTTCCTGATGATTTTCCTAGAATCCCTCCTGATAGGGAGATCGACTTTGGGATTGATGTTCTTCCTGACACTAAGCTGATTTCCATTTCGCCATATAGGATGACCTTTGCAGAGTTAAAGGAGTTAAAGGAACAGCTGAAAGACTTGTTGAAAAAGGATTCATAAGCCCAAGTGTCTCTCTATGGGGCGCTCCGGTCTTGTTTGTATGAAAGAAGGATGGTTTCTTGAGGATGTGTATCAACTATCGTCAGCTAAATAAGGTGACAATTAAGAATAAGTATCCCTTTCCGAGAATCGATGACTTATTTGACCAACTTCAGGGTGTCACTATTTTCTCTAAGATAGACCTCAGATCAGGATATCACTAGTTGAAAATGAGAGAATGTGACATTCCAAAGATGGCTTTTCGAACCCAATATGGTCATTTCGAGTTTTTAGTGATGTCATTTGGATTGACAAATGTACCTGCAGTCTTTATGGACTTAATTAATATGGTATTCAGGCAGTATCTTGACATGTTTGTGATTGTGTTCATCAACGACATTTTGATGTATTCAAGGAATGATGAGGAGCATGCCAATTACCTCAGAATTGCTTTGCAGATACTCCAAGATAATAAGTTGTATGCAAGTTTTCTAAGTGTGAATTTTGGCTCAAATCCGTGGCCTTCTTAGGTCATGTGATTTCTGGGGATGGAATTCAGGTGAATATTCAAAAGATTGAGGCGGTTAAGAATTGGCCAAGACCAATCTCACCGACTGAGGTAAGAAGTTTTTTGGGGTTAGCTGGTTACTATTGAAGGTTTGTTGAAGGGTTTTCATCCATAGCCGCACCATCGACTAGATTGACTCAGAAGAAGGTTAAGTTTCAATGGTTTGATGAGTGTGAGAAAAGTTTCCAGGAGTTAAAGACGAGGCTGATTACTGCACCGGTGTTGACCTTGCCTGATGGGACTAATGAGTTTGTTATCTACTACGATGCCTCGAGAGTGGGATTGGGATGTGTTTTGATACAAAAAGGGAAAGTTGTTGCCTATGCTGCTAGACAGCTCAAAGTGCATGAGAAGAACTACCCTGCTCATGACTTAGAGTTGGCAGTAGTAGTATTCGCTCTCAAGATTTGGCGCCACTACTTATATGGAGTGCATGTTGATGTGTTCACAGACCACAAAAGCCTACAATATGTTTTCACCCAGAAAGAGCTTAACTTGAGGCAAAGAAGATGTCTTGAGTTGCTCAAGGACTTCGACATGAGCATTCTCTACCATCTTGGTAAGCTAATGTGGTTGCCGATGCTCTTAGCAAGATGTCCATGGGGGGCACTGCCCATGTGAAGGAAGAAAGGAAAGACTTGGTCAAAGAGGTGCATAGACTGGCTAGATTGGGAGTATAACTTGAAGAGAATAATGAAGGGGGATTTAATGTCCAGAATGAGTCTGCTTTATCTTGAATGTCAGAGATAAAGGAAAAACAAGATCGAGATCCTATTCTATTGCAGTTGAAAGATGATGTGCATAAGCAGAAAATTATGGTTTTCTCCAAAGGGGGAGATGGGGTATTGAGGTATCAAGGTAGATTGTGTGTTCCTGACGTTGACAATGTTCGAGAGAGGATCATGGAGAAAGCACATAACACCAAGTATTTCATCCATCCTGGCTCCACCAAGATGTTTCACGACTTGAGAGAAGTCTATTGGTGGAATAGGGTGAAAATAGATATTGCGGAATTTGTTGCGAAGTGTCCCAATTGTCAGTAGGTTAAGATTGAACATCAGAGACTGAGTGATTTGACTCAGAACATTGAGATTTTGGAATGAAAATGGGAAATGATCAATATGGACTTCACTACCGGGTTACCAAAGTCTCGAAAGCAGTATGACTCAATTTGGGTAATAGTTGACAGAATGACTAAGTTTGCTCATTTAGTCAAGACAACTAACACAGCAGAGGAATATGCAAAGTTGTGCATTCGTGAGATTGTGAGGTTGCATGGGGTTCCATTGTCCATCATCTCGTATAGAGGAGCTCAGTTCACATCTCAGTTTTGGAGATCTTTCCAGAAGGGATTGGGTACTAGGGTGAATCTAAGTACAGTCTTCCACCCTCAGACAGATGGCCAGTCGGAGTGTACTATTCAGACGTTGGAGGATATGTTGAGAGCATATTTGTTGATTTTAAAGGTAATTGGGATGACCATTTGCCTTTAATAGAGTTTACTTACAACAACAACTTTCATTTGAGTATTCAGATGGTCCCATATGAGGCACTCTATGGAAGGAGGTGTAGATCGCGATTGGATGGTTTGAGGTAGGAGAATTAGAGTTGATCGGACTAGACTTGGTTCACCAAGTGGTAGAGAAAGTGAAGACTATTCGTGAGAGGTTAAGGACTACACAGAGTCAATAGAAATCTTATACATATATCCAAAGAAGAGACTTAGAGTTTGAGATCAATGATTAGGTATATTTGAAAGTTTCACCCATGAAGGGAGTAATTAGGTTTGGAAAGAAAGGAAAGCTAAGTCCAAGATACATTGGTCCTTACCGAGTCATAAAGAGAGTGGGCAAAGTTGCGTACAAGTTGGACCTTCCTTCAGAATTAACAGCTATCCACCCGATTTTCCACGTTTCTATGCTTAAGAAATGTTTGGGAGATCCACGTTGGTAGTGCATGCCGAGAGCGTTGAGATAAAAGATAGTCTAAGTTATGAGGAGATTCCTGTCCAAATCCTTGATCGTCAGATTCAAAGGTTGAGAAACAAAGAGATTGCATCTGTTAAGGTGTTATGAAGGAATCAATTCATAGAAGAAGCTACTTGGGAGGCGGAGGGGGACATGAATGCCAGATACCCCCACTTATTCTAGTCTACGGATGACGAGAGAATTGACGGTAATAATTCCTTCTATATTCCTATTTATTGAGTTTTTCTTTCATTTATAAATATGATAGAGTTCTAGAGTTCAAGTGAGGATTGGTATGACTTGTTAATGTGATGTGATTATTATAATTATTACATTCCTTATTCGATTGGTTTAGATGAGTCAATCGAGGGGTAATTAATTATTAGAGTCCATGAGAGGATTCGTACCTTAACCTGTATTCTCTTCATTTGAGGACGAATGATCCCAAGGTTAAGATAATATAACGACCTATTTTATTATTGCATTTTTATATTATAAATATTGTTATTGCTCCATTGTCTTGTCTAGTGCTCCATTATAAGATTTCTTTAATGCTCACACATAAGATTTCTATTAGATTCTTTTGTTTAATATTTCTTTAGGAGCATATGATCCCTCATTCTGTTATACTGCTTTTTGGAGCGCACAGAATGCTCTATAAAATGAGTTTGTTTTCGTATACTTTTAAGTAATTTATTATGAGAATATTATTTATGATGAGTGCTGAATTTATCTTGATGCATAAAAGTTAAATCGAAAGACCCTACATGTCACTTTATTTACTTGAGTTAGAAATTTAAAAGAAGTTGTCGATAAGAAAGTTTTATTCATTCTCTTGCTATTATATGATGACTTTACTACTTGAAATTATGTTATGTTTTAAGATTTATGTTCTATGTGAAATGAGATTATATGAGTTGAGTTGTGATTAATATGACGAATTGAGAATACTTGAGTCGTTGAATATGAAAATATTTTACATTATAAACTTGTTTACATACCATGATCTGTAAGGTTAAAAAGGTCCAAATGACTGTTTGAATTGAGTCAAGCATGATAAGTTACATGATTGTTGAGTTGACTATATTTGAGTACTTGTATGTAATTGAATGAATAGATGAATCTTTGAGACGAATTCAGATAACTCTATGAGCTTGAGGATGAGTTGATTGATGGAGTATTAGTGATTGAGTTACATGATGATTTGAGCATGTTTAAGTCTTGGGAGGAGTATCAAGCACCGAACAAGAAGTGAATACACTTTTAATTTAACTCCCAGAACTACGTTGCAAGCGTAGGATTGTCATACATCATCATTCTAGTAACTTGTCCTTCAAATGGACATTTACCTGGATCCAAGAGAGAGTTGATCGTCCTATGCTGTGGCACGTATAAGACGGACATGACAACAATGCCGATTCGTTGTACAATATTTAACTTATGGTGGTGGGAGGTATGTTGGTTAAGAGAAATTCCTAAGCAACTTTGATTGAACATGAGATTTACAAACTTGAGTTTACCTTCACTTTTCAATGTATGAAATGTTCTAAACTGTTATATACTGACCTGAGCATGAGTTGAGGAGTCGAGGTAAGTATTCTTGAGCTTATCATTATTACTATCATTATTATATTTGAGCCATTGGACTTACTGTACATTCCACGTACTGGTGCCTTTGGTGCTGCATCATTTCATGATGCAAATACTGGAGATAGAGGAATTCAGCCCGCGCACCGCTGAGATCCATATCATACACCTCAGAGTTGGTGAGCTCTCCTTACATTCCAGAGAAGCCTTTTTTACCTGCTATCTTTTATTGAGTACTATTTTCGTTTGAGGTATCTATGGTCTGTCATGACACCATCTAGATTGTTGGTTAGAGGCTTCATAAATGATTGAGGGAGTAATTTCTTAAATAGTATTTGTATAATTTCAAACCTTGTTCTTTTGAAACTTTGAGTGAGTTTTCATTAATTATATTGTGTCTATTTGAGTTATTTCTTCCGTTGTTGAGTAATGTGACAATGGGGCCAAGTGGTTCGCTCGGAGGCTACCAATAGTCTTCGCGTGCTAGCCACGCCAAGGGTACTTTCCTGGGGCATGGTAAATTATCAAGTAATACAAGTGAAAATGTTGACTCTTTGATGAGTAGTATTGAAATATGATGATAAATTTGTTATTGTTAACTTAAGAAATGACGTGATGTTATCATTAAATGATTCAATTGATGATTCTATTATTAAAAGAATAATAAGATTGATTAAAACCAATGCATATTGATATGAAACTGTAAAATAATTTTGATGATATTGATGATACATTGTGAAAGAATCTTGATGAATGATATGACTCACTGTTGAAGAGTCTTGATTGAGATTGATAAGTTGATTATGAGGGAAATTAAATAACGATATTGAGCTTATTATTGAAGAACTTGATCGATGATAATGATGTGACTATTAAAGTGATGATGATAGTAATTAACTTGAAAGATGATTATATGAAATGTGTGAACTTTTGTATCTATTCAGTTTCCTTTTGAGAGTGAATATTTGTGTTGAATTATTATATGAAATAAGTTTCACCATTAATAAAATTGAAGGAAAATGATTCTGGCTACATATTTGGTGTTAGGCCACACACTCTATGGCAGATTTGAAACATTTAAAGACATACACGTTCAGGACACACGCTTTATCGCAAGAGATACTTGATTATGAAGGATTATACCACATGCTCTGTGGCATATGATGTGATCAATTGAGGGATCGGGTCTAACGCTTCGAGGCAGGTACATGCACAGATATGTTCCTCATGAATTTCGATTCGATCGTATCAGTGGATGTGTGTATTGTAGAACAGATATGCTTTACTACCCTTGTCACACCTTGGGAGGATACCCTTGATGTGACTGACAATTAAAGAACCATTACTGATTCCCAAGCAAATCACTTGCCTCATCATCATATCACATTCAATTAGTGAAAATAAATACTCAAGTAAGGCTAGACAGTACCTAGATAACTAAGTATTATATAAATAATAATTGCCAATGAACAAGAGTTGGAATATAAATATCAATCGACTATCACTGCTCACTATCTATGAAGCCTCTATCCAAGTCTAGAAGGTGCCAAAGAGTCCCGGGTTACTTCAAAAAAATAAATACTAATCAAGATAAAATAAAAGAAGACTCCTCAGAATAGCAAACAAGGTCTGGAATGGAAAGATTGATCTTCAACTATGTCCTATTGAGAATCTTTATCACATGTATCTACATCATAAATGAGTCAGGCCTAAATGAGCATTAGTACATTAAATATACTGGTACATAAAGTGACTCAAGGATCAGGTAAGGCTCAATACAAGTCAACCCAATAAGCTCAAACAATCAACCAATCAACTCAACAATCTATAAATTGACTCAGTAAAGGATGCAAGATTTTTATAATAAAATAATACTCCTAAAAGACACTCTAGCATTTAACTCAGTCTAATCATTCATGCACAATCAAACCAATCATGTGGAGTACTATAAGGCCTATCTGGAGTTTCTCTTGTTCGACAATAATCACTTATGAACCAGTGATCTTACAAAAAAGATGTTGCCACTGTTGCGATCCAAGCCAAGCCTATGGCTTAGTCCTAACACGACAAATGAGATTCCCATAGGCACCTCATCCAAGCATCTTAGCATACTAAGAATTCATAAGTACAAACTTATATGTTTTGCGAAAATAAAATGGGATAGGGGTTAAGGGACATCGTTCAAGTAAAAGGAACATCTCAAAACATACATCAATGTCCATAACACACCATCTAACATAAGTCAATGGGAACCGATAACACGATTTGTTTCCCTCAAATAGAAAAGATTCTAAATTAAGTTAAAAGGTAAAAGCCTCCAAATGCTAGACTAAATTTTGGTTTTAATAACAAATATTTTTAGTACAATTTGTGCATATTTACATTATAATATTTTTTACTTTAAATTAATTAAATCTAAATTTAATTAATTATAGTATCTTACATATTTTATTTTTCAAGTTAACTTAATATTATTGCTCTTTTTTGTCTAGATAAGAACAAACATAATTTATTTTTAGCAAGTTATCTCCTTTTTCATATCAATAAATCTCATAAAATATTATATTTAGAGAATTTGATTTTTCACAAATGGTATATTTATAAGTAGTTAATAAATAGTTTTATATATATGAAAAAAAAGTGACATATCACACTGTACATGTTTAAGACACATAACTTATTAGTTATTTACTAAGTAAATACATACAAATGGATATTGATAAAAATGACAAATACATATTTATAATTTGAAAACTTAGATTACCAACTAGTAATAAAAAAGAGTTGTTGAAATAAAGCTAAAATATATAGGTTAAAAAGTTAATTTGACATACAACTATATACATTGTATTCGCAGAAATTTTTATAGATGAACGTAAACTTAACATATACTAAATAAAAGTTCAAAATGCACTTATAATTTGAGACTATATGTTTGTTTTTTAAGGAAAAATATGTTGATGTATATGATATAAGATTTATTAGCTATATGTCATTCTACATGAAATTTTTTTAAAAAAATTATATATGCAAATAATTTTTGAATAAATTAAGATATGTTATAGCTTAACTTTATGTTTGAGTTTTTTAATTTTAATTTCTACTTTTGACCAATATACTTAAAATATTGATCTTTGAGATAATACCACACAATGACCTACGATTATTATATAATTCAACTCAATTTAATAAACAAATTAACTTTGATTCCTAATAAAACTAATGTTATTATGCAATAGTAAAAGATTAATTAAATGTTATATCACAAGAGTTTCACAACATAAAAGTGAATGTTTCAATAATTAATATCAATATAATTCTAAAAATATTTTAAACTAAATTTTAATACAGTACTTTATTATTCCAAAGCTAAGATAATTGATATATAAGTTAAATTGCTATGATAATTTTTTTTTAAAAAAATAATTGATATATAAGTCAATTCAAGTGACCTTTTTGTGCTATGTTTTAAATTGATTTCTCCGTTTGTGTATTTTGTCCGCAGCTCAGCCTTTTATATGTGATTTATTTTGGACCCTATTTGTCCAGTTTCTCAACTTTCAGCAAAATACATTCTCTTTTTTAATCCACTAAATAACATAAACAAAATTAAAAGGTGGTCTAAAAAATAAATATATGGAATAAAAAAAAATAAATGTGAGAAAAATAACATATATTGTTTAAAAATGACATAAGAAAGTATTATAAAACACAATAATTAATAACTTTAAAATGTAGAAAAATATACAAAAATTTGGTTAACTCTTGAATTTTATCGGTCCTATATAAATTGGAATAGAAAAGGTAACATATATTACTTAAAAATGATATAAAAAATACTATAAATTGCAATAATTAATAATTTAAAAATCTAAAAATTATTTTAAAAATTTTAGTGACTCTCTAATAACTATTTGTGTCACATAAATTGAAATAAAAAAAGTAATATATATTTGACTCATGCTAGCCCGTGATTATGAATCTAGCAGATTTTATATGACAAAGTTAAAAGTTGGTGAAGTAGAAATATTGAATGTTATTTGGAAAAATGACTTTGGTTTCGAAAACTCGATTTATTATATAATTGATTTAAATAAAACCAAATTGTCAAAATTTAAGCACAAAGTCGCCACTTAATTTTTGAAAAAATTTTAAGAAAACTAATTTAAATTTTAAAACTCAACAGAAAAGTCTTAAAATTTTCAAGAAAACGTGTAAGGGTTCAAGTTCAATTTTTGATAATAAGCTAATCACTCAAAAGTGACCGTTAACTTGTAGTTGACCAATGATTAAGAAATTTGACTAACTTTTAAAGATTGACTAAGTTTGAAAAAGTAACTAGGTTTAAAAAAATTGACTAGGTTCAAAAAATTGACTAAGTTTGAAAAATTGATCAGGTTTGCAAAGTCGACTAAGTTTGAAAAATTTAACTAAATTCACAAAATTGACTAAGTTTTGACAGAGTTGACTAGGTTTGAAAAAAAAATGACCAACTTAGAAAAAAAAGTTGACTCATAATTGAACCAATTTTGCAAAAGTTTTGCCAAAATAATTATAGAAATAATTCTAACACAAAGAAAATCATAAAAATGAAAATTAACGTAAATGAAGACAAGTTGGGGAAATAATTAGATTAATAACAAGAAAAGATACAAATAATTAATACAAATAATGTTAGAGTTAGTAAACAAGATAACAAGTATCAAAATAATCAATAAAGAAATAATAAAATAAAATTGGGCTTGGCAGGCCCAATTACCACCTGCACTAATCTCTAAATAAAGATTGGGCCTGCCTGGCCCATTCTTTAAACTCAAAAGGTTGTTGCTGCTTCCCTGCTGGAAAATGTGCTTTTAGCCTGCAACGAGTATATCACTATATATCAATGATTTTGGCCTTCAAAAATTCTGTATTTCAGGTTCCTTTTTTATATATTGGCTTGACTGGAGAAGGAATTTGGGCTTCCGTGGCCCATCAGAAATGCAAGGATAAAAGTCCCAATGGACTCGGATTGGATCACATGCGAACAAAAAAAAAATTAACACATATAATAAAGCAGTCAAGGAAACACTGGGAGAGGACGTAAACATTTCATGAATTGAAGGAAACAAAACAAATTGGAAGAGCTTTATACAGTAGCCAAGAAGAAGAAGTTGAGGGAAGACAAATGACCATTATTGATAGTGAGCAATTAATGTTAAACGGAAAGATTATTTTGAATATAACCGCACATGCTTACACCATCGGATTTAATGGCTAACGAACTATATTTCACAATATATGAAGGCAAAACAGTAGACATGAAAAGCAATGAACATTACAAAAACATTTTAGCAACAGATTTGAGGATTTGGGTATCGAACTATAGAATTTAAAGTGAAGAGGTGAGGTAAATTACATGCAGAAGATGATATCTTTAGAATTAGCAAATTTAGATCATGTACTTCATGAAAGTTAGAGGAAAATGACAAGCAGTTCAAGATTAGAT
>JAABOM020033545.1:0-55283 GCA_011800125.2 Solanum clarkiae
GATCATGTATGATTATTATTTACTCTCATGTTCAAATTAAGCTCACTAGAAGAGGTCAAGCATGTAATGAGCTACTATGTCATGCTATCATGTCTACTTACAAGTTATTCATATTATGATTAAAGTATGATTATTTTAAGTATTTCGTGGGATTAAACTTACCACCGATTGAGGCCTAAGATGGGGGCTCGACACAAGGGGTCCTTATATAAAGTCTTGTCTCTAAACTATGTGCCACCATGGGATTATAAATTTCACCCTTGCTATACTAGTGGATCCATCTACTTCATGTTATCATGTTTGGTTTGCCTTGGCAAGTAGACCTTACTTCAACGGGGGGTATCTTGCCCGGTTACCTGTACCGAGGGAGTGTCATGCCTTGGATTCGAAGTAGTAGCTGCTTGGTTTATGTCGGTTAAGGTCTTCTCCCACATATGTATGATATATATTATGCAAGTTAAATGTTTTATATACATGTTTTATTAAAAGCATTGATCATACATGTCATATTGAGATTGTATCCATTGCCTATATATATGCATTTTCAATATTATGGCTTATGCCTTTGTTGCATTGCACCCCACATACTTAGTACATTCCAAGTACTAATGCATACTCTATGCCTACATGATATCACCATATAGGAATCGGAGCTCCTATTGATCTTCCTTGATACGCCCAAATTTACACTCCAAAAAGAATAGGAAAATGGTTGTTGATCAAATATAGAACTCAACCAGAGTTGAGTTCGATCCCACAGGGAATGCGTGAGAATATATCCATTAGCACAATTTTCAGATGTAATATCTATCCCCAAAATAAGAATGCATAAAGTAAATGGGAGGGGTTTGATTTTTCAAACTAAGTTACTGAGATAACATAATAAATGAGTGCAAGGACTACTAGAGTTCAAACAATTTGTGCGAAGCTAGGATTGTGTTCTCCATGACATCCAATAGCCGAATCTAGTGATAAACTCATTAACGATTACGTACTATAAGATCTAACAAGTTATGTAACATCTAATTCACCCCTCGGTCCCTCTTAGATGTATATCGTTCATCACCTTTTGATCTCCAAACGTATACGTACTAACCCTTGTTCTTAATCTCGGAATACTCTCACTTTTTGCTCTCAAGTATTTTGACTAGGTTAAAACTCTGAATTTCCATTGTAGAACTCTTTTCCTAATCAAAACATACCTTTCAGACATGTAATGAATAAAGGCTTACCCTAATGCATTGACTCATCAAGGAAGAAATTATATTGAAGATTACTATGATATATACGCTAATCAATCCCAAGATTTACCCCATATTCGCCTATCTTATTGATTTGTCATGGTTCCCACAATCCTAGTTATGGGTTTAGCCTAGCATATTCAAGAAAGAAAACCTATGATGATACAAAGAATTCATAATAAATGACTTACTATTGAAGAAAAAATGAATCTACGAGTTACAATCTTGAACAACATAAGTAAAATCCCCAAAGTTTTGTGAAATCTCAAGGAAAATAGTGTTTTTCAGTGTTTTCTATCTCTAGCCATCCAAGACTAAGTAAAAACGAAATAAAAAGACTATTTATATACAAGGGAAACCTAATTCGATTTAAAATAGGTTGGATGCATGGCCTTTGACAAGCCCCATCTAGCCTCCCTTATCCATTTTTCTTGTTTTTCGATAGTGATAGACATTCACATCACTTTAACGGGACGTTGCACAGTCCGTATCACTTCCACCATTTTATTTAATGCTCCATGAGTCCTTCCTTGGACATTTTACACTGCCATACCATCCTACATGGCCAAATGTGAGGCCACGAAGGATCACACAACTCGTGGACAGTCACACGAGCCGTGGAGGTCCATGTGGACCTTCACTTGGGCTTAATTCTTCTCTAGTTGCCTGGGTTTCTTCCAAATACCCACACTTTGGCTTCTTTAAATTCATTTTATTCTCATTCGTCCCTTTATCCATGCCCCAATAATTTTTCCTGAAATACAATAAAAGACCAAATCAAAATAATAAATTTTCTTGAGAATGCGCAAAAATCTTTTGTTTAAATCGTTAAAAGAGTCGTATTTCTACGACTCATCAACATCCTCAACTTAGAATGATTGTTTGTCCTCAAGCAACAACAACTCAATCAAACAACGCATAAACACAGGTGCTCGTTTAGACTATGGATCGCCCCACAATTTTCAACACATGCCCCGCTAACAAACTTAAGAATATGCTCACACTCCAAATACCACAAAGATTAAGGAAAACATTATGCATGCATGGTTAGTCCACATATGATCAAGAATAAAGACACCCAATTAAGTTAGCAACCAATTAATGCAAAAGATAGTGCCCTCACCATAAAGAAGTCTCACACTCAACGTAAGCATGTAAAACAGAGGCTAGAATGTAGTCACTCACTCACAGAAATGACTTTCAGTGGACACACATTTATCAATCATAAACTTGCCCTTTTTTTCACCACCTTGAATCTTGAATGGCTTTTTTAGGATCACATTAGGACTTTTGCGGCTTGTAGCATAGGTATATTTAGGATTAAAGTGACTAAACAGCCTCTCCCCGCACACTTACTTCGACTCAGCCATTTGTTTTTTTGGTCACCAATATTTCTTGCCCCTATTTTTCCAACTTTCTATCGTACAGGAAGTGATTTTCGTGCTCATTTACTCATTTTGATTCTTTTCTTTTTCACTCATTGATTTGCTTATGGTCACAACCCATTTCTTTTTCTCCTTTTATCACTTTATTCTTTTTGACACTCATTTTTCTGTTCTGCCTGCACTAGCCGGCCTCAACTTAAGTCTTTGACTTAGGATAAGGTTCATAATATCTTTCTAAGGTACCAGGGCCAAAATAAGCCACTGTCAACTTAGGCTTTTGACCAAAGTAGAGGGTCACAATGTCCTTGGAGAGACCAAGGACAAAACAGAGATCACCAGATAGATTGGGGAAGTGAATTTGGGTGATTACAAAAGAAAAGGGTTCATTTAGGCTCAACTTTTGGTTCAAGAAGGACAATTTCATTTGGTTGGTCAATGTTTGGCTAAGTGACTAGTGATCAACAACGGCCTAAGATCACATCATAATCCGGTCATTCAATTATTTCAGTGGGACTAACCAGGCAAGTTCTACCTCACAAGTGCAACGATTGTAATATGCAATCAGCTCTCTCACACATGGCACATCTTCTACACTAATTAGTACTTAATCACATAGACATGCTTCATTCATCAGAATGTCAACCATACACACACAATACTTACCATCAATCATATAAGTTAGTCAGGGTGAGATGTAAATACATATAACTTTAACATTGTTAACATGGGACATTACAACGATCAACACAAGGGCTACGCTAGACTTCTGTGAACACTTATATTAACACAAATATTACAGAATAAACATATCATTTGTACTAGATAATACAATTAAGAGAAAAGAAACATGGCAAGAAAAACTCTCAACTGGCTAGCAGGATGTCCCACCCCCGCAAAAAAGACAATGTAGTGTCCTCACTACACTATAACACAAGATAATAAACAGATAGGAGATAGAACATACCTGGGACGCCCTAGGCGTCAGCAGTCTCGATGGGACTAGACCCTCTTGGGGGTCCCTATCAGTATATGTAGCACCATGGCCAAAGGTTCTACAAGAGGCTCCTAACTGTTCCGCTCGTTCGTCTAGCTGATGTCGTTCTTCTTGTTCGGCTGCTACACGGCGCTGGGCTCTAACATCTTTGCGCATCTGCCGCTCTTCTTCTTTCTGTGGGTAATGGGAAGGACTCTTCTATTGGTCGTGTCGCTTACCCTTGTCCTTTCTCTGGGGATGATCATTAGGTGGCGCGGGTGCATCAGATGGGGTAGGTGGAACGCTCCATACCTCATCCATAACCGGCGTCGTGGGATATTGAATAGGCTCATCCACGATTCTAGAGGCGAGACTGGTGCGAAGTCCTAGTACTGCGCCGTTAATGAGTAATCTGAGCCTTCACAGCATTCACCATCTAAACCAGATCTATCATTTCATCCCCAGTCATACTCCTGAACATGTTATGGAAGTATCCCTCCAAAGTGCTGACTTGGCCCTGCAAAGTGGTAATTTGGCTTAGAAGAACTTTGTTACGTTGGTCTACCACACACTTTGAATGAGACTGGACCACATGCGGAATCCTCTCTATAATCTGGTCAACAATGGTACATGTTTGTCGCTGGTCCGCCACCATTCTGGCCAAGAACTCATAGTTTACATATATATACCCTTGTTGTTTTAGAGGAGCTGGACCACTACTCTTGGGCTACTTAGAAGTCGTGCCTGATAGTGGGGTGGTGGTATAGTCCTCAAATGGCAAGGGTTATTGTGGAAGTGTGGAGGGAAATTTGTCGACCCCCTAGTGAATGTGTTCTGCTCCTCATCAGAGGGCTTTTGACATCTTTAATCAGGGAAATGTTGGCTACCCTTGGGAGGTATTTTCTTGTCTAAAAGGTAAGTAGTAGGAACATCGGCTTGTTTGCAAAGGGCACGAACCAGGCATGATAAGGGCATGCCAGCTCTCTCAGATAAAGCTCGATCTCGCATCTCGAAAGCAATAATCCGGCCCACATTTACTCTGTATCTAAATATCAGGCATGTTATCAGAGAGGCATGCGAAGGTTGGACTAGATTATCATTTCCTGTGGGCCACAGCCTGGCCCGCACCACTGACCACCAAAATTTGGCAGCAAATGTAAGAGATGCTTTGGCGGTAGGACACTTGGGGTCTGTAACCCAAGACACCTCTTCCCTTTGAATGGCTATTAGCTCTACAAACCATCCCAATAGTTCAGCCTGAGATGACGAATCAGACATCCGCGCCGCATCCATAATCTGCATGTGCCTATCCACAAATATCCATCTGGAGGAGCTCAGTAATCTGGCCCAAATAGAAACCGGTTGATTGTGGTTTTTGAGATATTCACTCATATACTACGCACCATCACATGTGACTGCGGGAACCTAGCAAGTGTGATTTGTTTCTTCACCTTTCTTAACTGGATACTCTCTACATAGTTCAGTAGACAAGCGGCATAGTTGGAATAGAACTCTTCAACTATGGTAGGCCCATAATACCTAGGTGGTTGTGCCATCCAACTGAACTTATATGAGTTGAAAGTATCTCTGATTTCCGGAACTCTGTCAAGTCGGTCAGTGAGCACCCGAACCTCCAGAATGATCGATCGCTGTTTGAACCCCCCCCCCGAAACCTTTTGTAAGTCCATTAGTGTAGATATTCTTAGCTCCTGAGACTGTCCACCAGCCTCTTAGAAATACAATAAGTTCCCTGATAGTTTTTCGGTCTGTCATTCAAGTGACTGCAAAATGAATAGCCTCGTCATCACTTTCACGGAGTTCGACCTCATTTTCCTGTTTCTCAGTGTCATTACCCTCAGCCTCCGGAGTTTGCCCATACTTGTCCTCGTCTGAAGTATTCTCCTCCTATTCCGTGGCATCTGCCTCCACCTCAACTCCCATAGGAGGAACCCCCTCTTCAGACTAGGGAGCTCTGTGATGGCCTAATGCACGGGCCTGCATAGTACGAGGAGAGTGAGGGGAGACATCGACTGTATACAGAACTTCAAACCCACTAGAGGAGTCATCACCTGAGTCACTCCCAGCCTAATTCCTAGATGATACGGTTAGAGAATCAAGGAGACGTGACACAGGCTCATCCCTTGCATTAGGTATGGCTAACCTGCAGCGTGGACCCATAGTACCTACAAGTTCAACACATGAATAAACTTCTTTAGAAATTATTGCACATGCAGGTTGACGTACTAACGGGTATTCAGACTTCCCCTGTGCCATAAAAGTTATAGTAAACCTTAAGAATGGTGTTACCGGGTTCATCATAGGGCCACTGCACTTAAGACAATATATGAATTAAAACTAAAAATCAACCTAAGTAATATAAAATTTATGGTATAGTGTCAAATGGACCCTTCACGGCCCATGTAACAAGCCACGATCCGTGAAAGGGGCTGTTTGGATGGACTTGGGTAGTGGTGCTAATGTAACGGCCCATCAAACATGACGCGGTCCGTGTAAAGGGCCGTCCGACCCATATTTGACTAATTTTCAACTCATCATGCCTATACTCACAAGTCAAGGAAATTTCGCCCCACTTAATCATGATTCACTTAGCACAATAAACTATACAAGTCAATTTCCCCAAAAATCATGCCAAAAATCACCCAAAATCGTCACTTTCATAGTTAAGACCTTAAGAACTCAGCAATGGTGATTTTCACAACCACATGCACACTCAACATCATTAACATACATTACGACGCATTTAAATCAAGCAAGAAATGATTTAGAGTCAAGATCTACACATGCAAGCACCAAAATCAACACTAGAAAATTGAGAAATTAAGTTCTTACTTTAATTAGCAACAATGGAGGAAAAAAGGATTTTCCTGAAGAAGTAGAGATTCATACTTAGATTAATCCATGAATCATGAAATAGACTCACGATTCATCTCAAATAAGATGAAATTTTTTGGGGATTTTGGAGAAAGAAATAGTGAGAAGGAGGGAGAGGGTCGTGAGTTTACAGAGAGAAAAAGTGAAAAGTGAGTTGTTGGGACAAAGGGGGGTTATTTAAAACCCTTGGTCAACTGTTTCACTAGTCAACATCTACCGTACAGACAGCCTCACGGCCCGTGACACATTTCACAGTCTGTTGGTCCAGTCTTGGCAAAATGGAGTGGTACTTACCTGGGCCACGTGTGTAGGCACCAGACAGTGCATCTCACGAGTAGTTGGACGTGAGACGGTCCGCGTAAAACATTCTTTTGGTTGGCCTTGACGAAATTCCCACTTGTCTATCCCCTTATTGGTTGATGCCTCCTTTATGGCTAACCTCACGGGTCGTGACAAGTGTCATGGTCCGTTTGGTCATCCGACACTCCCTATTTGGTGCAATTTCCAATTGAAATGTATCTAGCCACGTGCACATCCGTCGAATGGCTGACTGCACAAGCCATTATGCTTGAGTTTATCCGTGTGGACCTATTGTGTAACACCCCTTACATCTTGAAGGGTCAAATTGGTGCACGCCTCCCACACGATTGACCCCACGTGGTATCGAATGTCATACAACCCGTCTAGGCGCACGTGGCACCATACTTGGGCATAATTCCTGACCACAGTGGGCTTATGCCTTGAATAACTCCATGTGCAAGCGATTGAACTCCGAAATTGGCACCGGAGCTCACATGGAAACACAATAAAAAAAAAAAGAAAAATGCATGACATATAAACTGAAGTGTTTTTTCTATTCATAATTATGGCAATGCATGGGTTGCCTCCCATGGAGCATTTGATTTAACATCGCGGGACGACGCATTGTCTTGACTACTCAGACTTTGTCAAGGAGTAAGACCTCAACTATTGAGTCCTCCTCTATTGCAACCAAGTTTTCTTCACCCGCTATTCATTTACCTTGAACCTATCCCCATTTTTTGCTTCTAGCTAAATTGCACCATGGGGAAACACCTGGCTAATCATGTACAAGCCAGACCACCTTGACTTGAGCTTATCTGGAAAGAGTCTCAACCTGGAGTTGTACAGTAAGACCTTGTAACCAATACCAAAGCTCCATTGGGAAATATGCTTGTCATGTTGGACCTTCATACTCCATTTGTACAGTGTTGCACTCTCATATGCATGGAGGCGAAACTCATCCAACTCATTGAGTTGGTCAAGTCTCAAGTCGACAACCTCCTTCCAATTCATATTGAGCTTCTTCAAAGCCCAGAGTGCCTTGTGCTCTAACTCCAAGGGTTGATGATAGGCTTTACAAAACACCAAATAATATGGGGACATACCAATGGGTGTCTTGTAAGCTATCTAGTAAGCCCAAAGTGCATCATCTAGCTTCCTCGCCCAATCAGTTCGGGTAGCATTCACAGACTTGGTCAGGATTTCTTTGATCTCTCTATTTGACACTTCGACCTGTCCACTAGTTTGCGGGTGTTAGGGTGTGGCAACCTTATGCTCTCATACTCCATATTTTGCTAGCATAGCATAAAAAACCTTGTTACAGAAGTGAGAACCCCCAAAACTGATGATAGTTCTGGGTGCCTCAAATATGGAAAACATGTTCAAAGCCTCAGAAACAGGACAACACTCCTGCTCTCATTGTTTGGCCGTGCAACCGTCTCCACCCATTTGGAGACATATTCCACTGCCACTTGGATGTACTTCATTTGATACGAACTCACAAATGGGCCCACAAAGTCAATACCCTAGACGTCAAAAATTTCTACCTCAAGAATTGGGGTCATGGGCAGCTCATGACCTGTCGCTAGCACTGGTCACATATAAGCACTAAATCATGGGCATATTTATAAACGGTGGGCCAGTAGTACCCACAGTAGAGAACTTCTTCGCCACTATGGCCAAGAACTATCCCCTCCTTGACCATAAAGTGGCATTTCTCCCAATTTAGCACCAAGTTAGCCTCTTCACAACACTGTAGTGCCCTGCTAACATTCAACAGACAAGTATCAAAGGAGTCACCAACTATAGAGAAGTCATCCATAAATACCTCGAGGGTGTCTTCAACCATGTCAGAGAAGATAGACATCTTACAACACTGGAAGGTGCCTGGGGCATTGCACAGGCCAAAGGGAATCATTCTAAAGGAAAAAGTCTCATACGAGCATGTGAAAGTAGTCTTCTCCTAATCCTCTGGGGCTATGGATATCTGATTGTGGCCCCAGTACCCGTCCAAGAAGCAGTACCACCCTCTCCCTGCCAACCTGTCTAACATCTGGTCCATGAAGGGCATGGGGAAATGGTCCTTCAAGGTCCATTTATTCAGCTTCCGGTAGTCCATTCACACTCGTCATCCAGTCATAAGTCTCAATGGACCAGCTCATTTTTGTTGTTAGCTACCACTGTCATGCCCCTTTTCTTCAGGACTCACTGCACTAGACTTACCCACTTGCTATCAGAAATGGGGTATATCACCCCAACATCTAGCCACTTGATGATCTCATTTTTCACCACCTCTTGCATAGGTGGGTTTAGCCTATGATGGTGCTCAATATTGGGCACACAGTTATATCCTCCAATTTGATCTTATGCATGCATATCCCTAGAGGAATCCCTACGATATCTGCTATGCTCCAACTAATAGCTTGCTTGAACTTTTCGAAGACCCCCAATAATACCTCCACCTGATTTTCCTAGAGATCTGCAGCCACAATCACAGGAAGAGTGTTATCAGTGCCCAAATATATATACCTTAGGTGTTGGGGAAGCTCCTTGAACTCCACAGCTGGAGGCTCCTTGATAGAAGGTTTAGCTGGTGGTGTAGACCTATTCTGCTGGTCTAAGTCCAACTTTTTGGGGACAAATGGTTTATTCCCTGACCTTGCAACGCATTCACGATGTCTGCATACCCATTAATACCATTATTTGGGAAGTTCATCCACACTGTTGCTAGTGTGTCCACACTCGTTGTTTCCTCTAGTGGGAATTTAGAAAGGCAGTCCTCTTCCACATACAAGATAGACATCACAACCACGTCTTCTTGCCTCTTCATTGCAACACACACACTGAATTTCACCTCTTCAGTGTTAAGTCTGAAAGTCAGCTCCCCTCACTTTACGTCTACCAGTTCCCTGCCAGTAGCCAAAAATTGTCTCCCAAGGATGAGGGGAGCCTCAAAATCCACCTGGCAGTCCAGAATGACAAAGTTTGCAGGAAAGATGAACCTTCCTACATGGACCAAGACATAACATAAAATCTCGATGGGCCGCTTCATCAATCCATCTGTCATGAGTAGTAGCATTGTAGTAGGCCTAGGGGCTCCTAAGCCCAGCTGCCTATAAACTAGCAGCGACATCAAGTTGATGCTGGCACCCAGATCATAGAGAGCTCTTGAGAAGTCAAACGCTCCAATAGTACACAGGATAGTGAAAGCTCCCAGATCTTCCTTCTTCTCTACAAAAGAACTTGTGGCGATGGCACTACAGTGGTGGAAATTGTTTGCCCACTTGATTGTTGCTGCCCTTTTCTTAGGCACTAAGTCTTTCATGAACTTAGCATAGCCCGGCATCTGCTCAAGTGTGTCTACTAGAGGAATGTTCACTTGCCATCATCAACATTCTTATGTAACCTCTATCAGAATGGTAGTGGTGGCTTAGGAATGGCTGGTAGAGGTTAGGTCACTAGTGGTGTCATATCAGGCTCTTTAGCAACCTTAAGCTCTGTTAGTATCACTTCAGTTTCTTCGCTCAAATCATCAACATGTACCTCCACGGGGTTAGGAATCTTGCCTTTTGCTTCACCAAAACCAGCATTACTGGGAACAATAGGGTCAAAAAACACCTTACCGCTCCTTATGGTTACTTCTATACAATGACCATCATTTTTTAGGTTCTAAATAGTGTCACTGGGGAGCGACCCAACTTTTCTCTGATTTATTGATGTTGACAATTGTCCCATCTGCTGCTTTAGTTGCATGATTGAGGTAGAATGCGAGCCAACCAGCTACCGAACATTGGACATCTTCCCTTTTATATCTCGCATCCCTACCTCAGTGGACTCAACTTTGTCAAGTACCTTTGCCAGCATCTCTTCCAATTTTAAGTTTCCACCACTATCATCATGACACTCACAGTTTCTATAGCTGTCTTTGTTCTGCCAATTTCCTTGATAGTTCTGATCACTACCATAGTTTTGACCTTGATTACCAGCGTTGAACGGACGGTAACCACCTGGCATCCTAAGAACTTCGACTCCTCATCATAATTATAACCTTGATCATCGTACCTAGGCATTGTGTTTGTAGCTTTTACCTTTTCTGTGCCTCCGTCTAAGAACCGCTTTGCTAGCAAGTCCGGTTGGGTCTTCATCTACGCCTTGTCTTGATCCCATTCCTCCTCCTTCTGTCACTATTCTACAGTCATCTCAAAGACAAGTCCTGAATAGTCTCTATCTCTAGTGTACCAAGCCCTGTTGTTTTGTCTACTTGATCTAAGATCAACGCTATGTCTGGGAAAGTCCTAGAAATATATGATCCCCCAATAGCAGCATCAATGTTGTGCTTTTTCACAAAGTTGCAGAACTTGTAGAAGAATGCCTTCAAGTGCTTATCTGTGAGGAGATAACCAGGGCACTGCTTGAGCTTCTACCTGAATCTCTCCCAAGTTTCATGTAGTTCTTCATTCTGCAGTTGCTTGTGAGATCCAAAATCATATGTGATTTTCAACTATCTTGATATGGGGAAGAACCTCTCCAAGAATGCCTCCTTTAACTCTCCCCAGGTGCAGATAGAATCATGTGGAAGCTCATTCAGCCACTTAGTCGACGCACTAGAAAGAGACAATGGGAACAACCGCAACCTAATTGCCTATTGACTGACCCCAGGAATCTCAGATGATTAGCATGTCGCCAGAAAAGTGAGAACATGCTGATTTGCATCCTCAGTTGCTACTCTGCTGAATAATTTTTTTAATTGTAACATCGACAGCATAGTGCTAGTGATAGTGAACTAAACACTTGTAGGTAGTGGAAGAAGTACAATTGCCCCAGTGGTCCCAGCACCCTCATCATTATCATTCACTACTTGGGGCTACTGAGGCACTTAGGGTCTTACACCGAGAAGTAGCACCTGTTGCAGTGGTGCTGCAGGTAGTACCTCATTGCCAGCATTGTCATCGTCACCCAAACCATCGTTTCCCCCACCTGCAGGATTCATGGCCAACTCTCTCTGTCTAACTGCTTCGCATCCTTGGAAATTCATTCTACGGATTGATTTAGTAAGCTCGGGGTCGTACAGAACAAGTGCTACACCCTTACTTTGGGTGTTTAGCATGCAACACTGGCTTCCTACCAAAAAACAAAAATAAGAAACAAAAGTAAAATTAGGGACTAGTATTACAAACTAAAAATTGTAACTAATAGACTATTACTTTGTCGTATTTCCCGGCAACGACGCCAAAATTTGATACGCCAAATTTAAACTCCAAAAGGAATAGTAAAGTGGTCGTTGATAAATATAGAACTCAACCAGAGTTGAGGTCGATCCCACAGGAAATGTGTGAGAATATATTTATTAGCACCATTTTAAGATGTAATATTTATTCCCGAAACAAGAGTGCATAAAGTAAATGAGGGGTTTTGGTTTTTCAAACTAAGATACTAAAATAACATAATAAATAAGTGCAAGGACAACTAGATTTCAAACAATTTATGTGAAGCTAGGATTATGTTCCCCAACTCAACAAGAGTTGAGGTCGATCCTACAGGGATGCGTGAGAATATATCTATTAGCATCATTTTCAGATGTAATACCTATTCCTGAAACAAGAGCGCATAAGCTAAATGGGGGTTTTGGTTTTTCAAACTAAGTTACTAAAATAACGTAATAAATGAGAGCAAGGACTACTAGTTTTCAAACAATTTATGTGAAGCTAGGATGTGTTTCCCGTGACATCCAATGCAATAGTTGAATCTAGTAGTAAACTCATTCATAATTACGTACATAAGATCTAACAAGTTATGTAATATCTAATTCACCTCTCGGTCCCTCTTAGATATATATCATTCATCACCTTTTGGTCTCAGAACGTATACGTACTAACCCTTGTACTCAATCTCGGAATACTCTCACCATTCGGTCTCAAGTATTTAGACTAGGTTAAAACCCCTAATTTCTATCGTAGAAATCTTTTCCTAATCAAAACATCCCTTTTGGGCATGTAATGAATAAAGGCTTACCCTAATGCATCGACTCATCAAGGAAGAAATTATATTGAAGATTACTACGATATATATACTAATCAATCCTAAGATTTACCCCATATATACCTATCTTATAAATTTGTCATGGTTCCCACAACCCTAATTGTAGGTTTAGCTAGCATATTCAAGAAAGAAAACCTACAATGATACAAAGAATTCATAATAAATGACTTACTATTGAATAAGCAATGAATCTACAAGTTACAATCTTGAACAAGATAAGTAAAATCTCCAAAGTTTTGTGAAATCTCAAAGAAAATAGTTTTTTCAGTGTTTTCTGCTAGTCGTCCAAGACTAAGTAAAAATGAAATAAAAAGACTATTTATGTACAAGAAAAACCTAATCCGATTTAAAATAGGATAAATTATGTTGGCATTGGCACGGGCCACCACACAGCTCATGAGATAGTAGACAGACCATCAAATGGTCTGGTGACTATACTTTGGTCATCACGTTTACTCCGCCGTGTCACTCCTCATAGCTAAATGACTAGTGTGGTAGTTGGCGGTCGGTGAAATCGACCGTCTCGTTCCCCTTTAACTATTCGCAGAATCCATCATCACCAAGGCCCACGTCATGGACCGTGGTTGGCCGCACGGCCTATGACAAGGCCCGTCTAGCCTCACTTATCCTTTTTCCTTGCTTTTCAACGGTGATAGACATTCACGTCACTTTGACAGGACATTGCACGGTCCGTGTCACTTCCAATGGTTTATTTAATGCTTCGTGAGGCCTGCCTTTGCCATTTTGCACTGCCATGCCATTCCACATGGCCTATTGTGAGGCCATGAAGGACCTCACGACTCGTGGACAGTCACACGAGTCGTGGAGGTCCACGTGGACCTTCACTTGGCCTTAATTCTTCTCTAGTTGCCTGGCCGCTTCCGAATACCAACACTTTGGCTTCTTTAAGTTCATTTTATTCTCAGTTGTCCCTTTATCCATGCCTCAATACTTTTTCCTGAAAAACAACAGAAGATAAAAATCAAAATAACAAATTTGCTTGAGAACGTGCAAAAATTCTTAGTTTAAAGCATTCAAAGAGTCATATTTCAATGACTCATCAATCCTCCTCCACAGGTTAGTTCAGTTCATTTGAAGAAAGCTTTTGGTGAGTCCTCAACTCCGAAGATAATATCCACTTTTTATTCATACTATGTTAAGACTTTCTTATTATGTTTGGATGCTTATAATTTTGAGTGTGAGCCCGGGAAGTGTCTTGGCCCCCGCTCCATTTCATGTAGAGGTGTTGTTGGATATTATACTATGGTCGTCTATGCTTTTGAGCTTGACTCTTCTTATACCACTATTATTATGAAAAAACTTCTCTTAGTCCTACTTCCCTTTATAATTATATCACTTGTTGATGTTTATCTTACTTCCACGACCAAGGATGTCTAAATGATATGCTAAGAGGCTTGTTTGGGGTTCCTTCTTGTTCTCCATTCGTCGTGTCACGTCTAGGACCTAGTGTCACAACCCACTAGTGTTCCATAAGAATAAGGGAAGAGTCTAGAGTCAAGGAGAAGAAACTAGAGTCTTGGAGAGGTTTCCAAGAGACTCTAGAACAATCTGAATAAAGCTTGAATCTCCCGGAAGACTATAGAATAATCTTGAGAAGACTTAGAGAAATGTAGAAGAATTAGTCATGAATGATTCTAGAATTGTGTAGAGATGTCTTGTAGTCTTTATTTCTCTCTAGACTTGTATAGAATTGTGTGGAGAGTTCTGAAGATTGGAATAAAGTGTACATAAGTGAGGGACTTGTAAATAAATATTATTTGCACATAAGATTCTCAGGAGTAGTATAAATAGATGGGCCACTCACTTGTAAAGACCATCCAAGAATTGTAGGCAATTTGTCAAAGCAATATACAGGTATTCTTAAAAGCTCTCTTTGTCTTCTTAATCTAGTGTTCCCTTAGAGATCCAAAGTTGAAAGGCTTACTAGTATTTGTGAGATTGAGAAAGAATCGTGAGCAAATTGACTAGTGTTGCACGGAAGTCTTAGCGAAGCTCTAAGTTTGTAACAGCGTAGTATTAGAGCAAGTTTGGTACTAAGGGATGAATAGGAAATGAAGAGACATTAATGGCACCAGCACTACCAATGTTATGCTGGATGTTGGCAAGAAAAGCAAGGGAAAGAAACACTCCAAGAAGGTTGAGGTGGTACCGATCGAATCGACACAGAGCAAGGCCATAACAAGACACTCCACTTTCAACTGCTGAGTTGAGTGACGATGAATGGGGTGAAGATCGCATCGACATCACACTCGATAAAGGATGGATCATGAGGGTGGATACTACCAGACAAGCAATAGAGTTCTTGGTCAAGTGCTTGAATCAGTTTGATGGCAACCTTGGAGGAGTTCGCCCTTGAGGAGAGTGATAATATCTGGAAAGAGTTGGGTGAACGTCAGGCGGTGGAGTAAGAGCTGAGGAAGATCATCACTTCCTTAGAGTGCCAACTCATGGAGGCACTGAGCAAGATGGAGTCTATGAGCGCCACCATAGAGGCTATAAGTGGAAGGATGAGGGCATTTGAAGAAGGCGTGGTTGATGGGAGATGCGTAAGGATTGTTGGAGCAAGGGAGGCCAAGATCGAGGCTCCTAAGCCACCTGTCTTCAAAGGCATCTCAGACGCACAAGAGATGGAGAACTTTTTGTGGCACTTGGAGAATTACTTCAAGTATAACAAGGTGAGGGATGATGAGACAAAAATCAACATAGCAGTGTTGTATCTGACGGAGATGGTCATGTTATGATGGAAATGAAAGGAGTTGGAAATAAAGAAGGGGTTATGCACCATCAACACATAGGAACAATTCAAGAGTGAGTTCAAGAAAGCCTTCTTCCCAAACAACATCATCTACGAGGCAAAGCGAAAGTTTAGGGAGCTAAGGCAGAGAGGTAGCATAAGGACCTACGTGAAGGAGTTTACTACCCCTTACGCTCTAGATTCCCAACCTCACGGATGATGATATGATGTTCCACTTCATGGACGGCCAACAAATTGGGCCAAAATAGAGCTAAAATGCCGACAGGTTAGGACCATCGATAAATCCATCACCCATATGGAACTTTTGACGACTCTCGACATGACAGGTAAGATAGAGACCGAGTAGAAGCCTCAGAAGGTAGTCATGACCAAGGTGGGGGAGATGGTGGCAAAGGCAAGGGTTAGTAGCCATATCCCAAGTATTATGACACCGGTAGGTCTGATAACAGGAGGTTCGGGCAACAAGTAGCAAAGAGGTCAAGGCACAACTCAAGAAAGTGCTTGAGTGCTACATCTGCGGTGGGCTGCATAATTACAAAAAGTGCCCCGAACTGAAGAGACTTGGTGCCATACTATGGGAACAAAAGGAGAAGAAGCCACAGGATAAGGCATGTGAATTGGGGGAAGATTCGTACATGGCCTGGATAGGCGTAATTAGGCTACGCGGAGCTATCACATAAAAACCAGAAAAGCCAAAAAAGTGCCATGCGCAGTACAAGGATATCATTATCAATGGAGGACCCGCTCACGCCATGGTCGACACAGCCACAGAGGTTAACATCGTGATTAAGTCTACGATAGCCAAGTTAGGACAGAAATATAACCTAAGTAATGTGCAACTTAGGATGGTCAATGTGCCAATGACTCCTGTGTGTGGAGTTTCTCAAAGAGTTGACATAGTGTTGGGTGAGTGGCATAGTAAGACCATCTTCTATGTCACTCCGATAGAACTCTTTGACATCGTCCTTAGGCAAGAATTTTTTTGAAAGTGCCATGTGGTGATCGACCCCTACCTCCAACAACTTGTGGTCTTAGAGCAAGAAGGCACCTGCATGGTACCCTTAGTGTAGATGCCCGAGTCAGGGGGACAAGTTCAGCTGTCAACCTTGCGGGTTATGGAGGGGTTCCAGGATGAAACGTTGTTGTCATGTTCTATGCGCGTCAAGAGGAGCAATTATCAGAAGAGAAGCCGTCAAAGGAGGCCAAGATGGAACAGGGTCAACCAACCACAACAGTGCTCCTCGGGTGTCGAGAGGGGAGAACTCTAGCAGAGAACACACAAGGATGACATAGAGTATGTGAAAGACTGAAGGTGGAGACTGGGAGTTCGAGTAGCACACCAAAGTCCCAACTGCAGCATTACGTCGAGGATGTCGCAACATTAGGTGGAGGAGATTGTCATGACCCGCTAGGCTTCCATAAAAATAGGGGAAGAATCTAGAGTTAAGGAGAAGAAACTAGAATCATGGAGAGGTTTCTGGATGACTCTAGAACAATGCAGACAAAGCTTGAACCTCCTAGAGGACTCTAGAATAATCTTGAGAAGTCTTAGAGAAATGTAGAAGAATGTAGTCATGAAAGTTTCTAGAATTGTGTAGAGATGTCTTGTAGTCTTTAGTTCTCTCTAGACTTGTACAGAATTGTGTAGAGAGTTCTAAAGAGTGGATTAAAATGTAAATAAGCGAGGGACTTGTAAATAAATATTATTTGCACATAATCCCCTTAGGAGTAGTATAAATAGAGGGGCCACTCATTGGTAAAAACCATCCAAGAATTGTAGGCAATCTTCCAAAGTAATATACAAGTCTTCTTAAAAGCTCTTTGTCTTCTTAATATAGCATTCCCATAGCGATCCAAAGTTGAAAGGTTTACTAGTATTTGAGAGATCGTGAAAGAATCACGGGCAAATCACCCAGTGCCACATAGAAGTCTTAGCAAAGATCTAAGTCCACTACACTAGGATTGGATTGTGATAGCTCGACTGAAAGCTGTTGATATAGACAAACTCAATCAGAGGCAAGTGGTCATACCAATTACCTTTGAAGTCAATGACACAATCCCTCAACATATCTTCTAAAGTCTGTATTGTCCGCTCTGTCTGTCTGTGACAATAGACAAGGAGACTCCATTCAGTCTAAAAATCTCCTTTATGTACAGTTGGGCATAATCCTCCGCAATGCCAATCTCTCTGTTGACAAGAAGTGAGCAGATTTGGTCATTCTACCATTTATCACCCAAATCAAATTGTGTTGCTATGAGACCTTGGTAGACCTGTGATAAGTCCATGTTGATCATCTCACATTTACACTCTGGAATCTCAAAGTTTTTAACTACTCCACATGTCCTTTGATGCTCAACTTTTACTTATTGGCAATTCGGGCACTTGGAGACAAACTCAGCAATATCTCTTTTCATTCCATTCTACCAATAAACCTCCCTCAAATCTTGGTACATCTTAGTTAACCTTGGGTAAATGGAATATCTGGAATTATGGGCCTTTTCAATGATCCTCTTTAGAATACCATCAACATCTGGAACACACAATTTGCCTTGGTACCTCAATACTCCATCTCCCCTTTTGGAAAAAGCCATATTGTTTGCTTATATGTATCTTTCTTCAATTGGAGTCAGATGGGATCTTGGTCTTATTTCTCCTTTAGCTCTACTACAAGGATAATGTAGACCCATTATGTACATGTATTCCACCTTCACTAGATTCATAAAGTTGAACTCTTAATCGTACTAACATGTGCACCTCTTTAGCCAACTCCTTCTTCTCTTCTTCCACATGAGCAGGGCTCCCCAAAGATGACCTGCTAAGAGCATCAGCAACCAAATTAGATTTACCTAGATGGTTTAGGATGCTCATATCGTAGCCCTTGAGTAACTTAAGCCATTCCTCTACCTCAGATTAAGCTCCTTCTGGGTGAAATATATTGCAGGCTCTTATGGTCTTTGAATACATCAACACACGCTCCATATAGATAGTGGCATCATAGTTTGAGGGAAAACACCACCATGTCTAATTCCAATTCGTGTGTGGGATAATTCTTCTCATGCAATTTAAGTTTCCTTGAAGCATAAGCAATAATTTTACCCTTCTGTATTAATACGCATCTCAATCCCAGTCTGAGGCATCATAATAAATAATAAACCCATCAGCTCCTTCGGGCAAGGTCAACACTAGGGCAGTAGTCAACCTTATTTTCAACTCTTAAAAACTCTTTTCACACTTATCAGACCATTGAAACTTGACGTTTTTATGACTCAGTCTAGTCAATGATACAGATATGGAAGAAAATCCTTTAATAAATCTGCGGTAGTAGCTAGCCAAACCCAAAAAGGTTCTTATGTCCGTGCAAAAGGTTGGCCTAGGACAATTCGCCTTAATCTTTTGAGTGCCCACTCGTATACCATCTCTTGAAACTACATGGCCTAGGATTTTCATAGATTTGATCCAAAACTCACACTCCGAAAACTTTGCATATAACTCATTATCCTTGAGAGTTTGCAAAGCAACTCTAAGGTGATTTGCATGCTCCTCCTCATCTCTAGAATACACCAAAATATTATCGATAAACACGATAATAAACATGTCAAGATACTATCTGAATACTCTGTTTATCAGGTCCATGAAGGTCGCAGGTTCATTTGTCAACCCAAAGGACATTACCTAGAATTCAAAGTGACCATATCGAGTTCGAAAAGTTGTCTTTAGGTTGTCACACTCTCTCACTTTCAATTGGTGATAATCTGATCTGAGGTTTATCTTGGAGAAAATAGTGGCAACCTAAAGTTGGTAAAACTAGTCATCGATCCTTGGAAGGGGGTACTTATTCTTGACTTTCACCTTATTTGACTGGCGGTAGTCAATACACATTCTTAGGGAACTATCCTTCTTTCACACGAATAGGACCAGAGCACCCCATGGTAAGACACTTGACCGAATAAAGCCCTTTTCTAGCAAATCTCTCAACTGCTCTTTCAACTTAGCAAGGGCCATTCTATATGGAAGAATGGAGATAGGTTAGGTGTCGAGAAAAACATTAATTTTGAAGTCAATCTCCCTATCAGGAGGGACTCCTGGCAGATCCTCATGAAATACTTCAAGAAACTCATTCACTATTGGGACAGACTCAAGGACAGAAGGATCAACATCGCCAGCCTTGACTTGCACAAGATGGTAGATACATCCTTTTAAGATTAGATTTCTGGCCTTACACACAATGGAATTACCCTTCTATTTCACGTAAGCTCATCTAGAAACTTGAATTTGACAATTCGAGTTCTACAATCAATATAGGCATAAGAGGCATGAAGCTAGTCCATGGCAAGAATCACCTCAAAGTCAACCATCTCTAGCTCAATCAACTCGTTAAGAGTATCTATATGATAGATGGACACTTCACAATCTCTATATAAACTCTCTAAGCTAGAATAGACTCACCAACAGGAGTAGAAATAGAAAATGGCTCAAGCAAGCACTCGGGAAGGATCTCAAACCTACTAGAAACATAAAGAGTGATGAAAGATAGTGTGGCACTACGATCCATTGAAGCATAACAATCAAGAGTAGATACTCGAATCACACCCATCACAACATCAGGGGAGTATTCCTGATCCTGATGACTACCCATAGCATACAAATGGTTTGTGAGCCCGCTTGCACCAGTAGTAGCACCCCTCTGATTTCCTCTAGCTAGTGGTACTAGTGTAGAAGATTGGTCCTTGTCAGCCCACTTTGGACAATCTCTCTAAAATGACCCATTTCGCCACACTTGTAGCATGTATCTCCTCTCTCACGGCACTTCCTTAAGTGTAGTTTTCCACGCTTACCACATGGTGGCTTACCTTGTGACCCTATAGTCACACTAGCCTGTGATTAAGACCCTTAGGCTCTGAAATTCTGAGGCTTCTGCTCATTCTAATTTCTAGGTGCTGGTGCATTAACAGATGAAGGCATTGGCCCGAACTAAAACTTGCTACCATTCCCATTCCCTCTCTTCCAAATATCATGACTGGAGGTTTTGTCCCTCTTATTTCTGATCTCCTCTTTATCATACCACGTTTCCTCAATAGCCTACTGCATATAGACCATTAATTTTTCTATGTACATGTTGCTCACCAGCATAGCTCTTTTCCTATCTTCCTTCAACCATTTGTTCAACCCATCAATGTACAGACCTATCACGCTTCTCATGTTCGCAACCATCTTAAGAACATAGTGAGATAGCTTCATGAACTTAAGACCATATTCCTTCACTATCATAGATCCTTGTTTCAAATTCAAGAACTATCTTACTTTGGCCTCCCTCAGCTCTCTCAAAAAGAAGCTCCCTAAGAAATCTTCCTCAAACATTTTTCAAGTCAGAACTAGGGCACCCTCTCCTCGGTTCTTCTTCCAATGGTCATACCACAACCTGGCAACACCCTTGAGCCAGTAGGAAGCCAACTCAAACCTATCAACTTCGGTCACATGCATCACTTGGAACACTTTTTATAGCTCATCAAAGTAGTTCTCAGGATCCTCAGTGGGCGTAGAACTTGTGAACTCGAGTGGGTTCAGCCTCAACAATTCTCAAACTTTGCATGTGTTCAGTGCATCCTGTCTATCCTATCTTTATTTAGCAGCAGGTGTTTTATAGCCTGGGCCAAGGTATGGATGGCCTGGCGGAGCTCAGCATTCAAGATGTTAGCCTGGGGTAGCTATTTAGGGATGGGCCAGGCCTATAGGTTCATCCTGATTATGGGGCTCAGGTTGATTACCATTCTATCTAGTCGAACAGCCTCTTCCTCTAATAGCTCTTCATGGAGACATGGTCATAGTAATTCGTAACACAAAGATTAGAAGAGAAATTTCATAGAGTTTCACTCTAAAGCATGAGTCAGAGTACGAAAGAAGTGTAACCCTTTTAATGTCCTATAACCTCCTGCTTATAAAGTATAGACCACAACATACCCATAACCAAGACACTACTGGAAATGACTCCCTAGGACTCTTGAACGTTGGGCTCTGATACCAAGTTTTTCACGCCCCCCAGAAGGGTACCGTAGACGTGGCTGGCACTCAGAGGCTATTACTAGTCCCCAAGCGAATCACTTGGCCTCATCATATTTATTTAATCAGTAATTATCGTATCAGCGGAAGATGAAATAAATAAAGGCAAACAATCTCAAGTAAAGGTAATCAAAAATATTAATAGGACTAGTATGAAAGAAACTAGTCAGACAACACCTAAGTCCTCAATCCCAAATCTAGTCTATGAATCCTCTAAGTTGTCTCAATAGTACCATAGAAGACTCATGGCTACCTCAAAACAAAATAAAAAAGTTTAAAAGTCCGACTCTAAATCCAGATGCAATAGTATGCATCCCTTTTGAACCCAAGGAGGACTCACCAATCAGTTGAAATAAGAGGAATTGTCACTCCATGGGAGGGTACCCTAGACATAACCAACACTTAGAGACTATTGCTAGTCCCCCGGTGAACCACTTGTCCTCATCACATTCATTCAATCAATAAACTTAAAACAATCAACAGAATACTAAGGAAAGTAATTGGTACATCTCCTCTAGTCTCAAAATAATATCAATAAATAAAAGGGCTAGCAGAATAAACTAGCTTAACAAGTCTTAACATCAACATTAGACTCTAGTCTTTGAAGCCTCTATCACTATCAAGTGGTTCCAATGACAGACCCATGGCTACCTCAAAATAAAGTAAAGCTAATGAAATCTAACTCTAAAAGTAATATTAAAATAAATGTAATGATTCCTCCAAAGCAGGGGAAGTTCACCAATTAGTTGAACGTCTTAGATCCTCAATGATATGCCTATTAACAATCCTTAATCTATATATCTTGTCACGACCCACGAACTAGACGTGACACGGTGAATGGGAACCCAAAGGGACCCAAACAAGCCTCTTAGCATATCAATCACACATCCTTGGTCACAGAAGCAAAGTAAACAATAACAAGACATAATAAAAAGGGAAAACGGGACTAAGGTAAGTCTTTGATATCATAAAAACATATAGAGCCAAGCTTATAGCATAAATACATCAGAACGTTCTAACAGCACCTCTAAACTTAGAATAAAGTGGGGGCCAAGACACTTTCGGGGCTCACCCTCATGATATCATATGTTTAACATCAAGCAGTCTTAGGAATAGCAAGAGAAATTAGATAGTGTCCCCGAACTTGAGGACGCACCATGCTTTTCTTCGAATAATATCACTAACCACATGGAGGATGATCAAGAGGAGCTCCGGTCCCTGCATGGTGATATCATATAGGCATAAAGTATATGTTAGTATGTTTGAATGTACTAAGTATGTAGGATGCAGTGCAACAAAACATAAGCCAATATAGTCAAAATGCATAGTAATAGGCAATAGATAAGCATAATTTCAATATGGCATGTATGATCAATGTTTGAAGTAAAATATACTTGTAAATCATTCAACTTACATAGAACATAATACATGTGTGGGAAGAGACCTCAACCGACAAAGAATAATACCAAACGAGCTAAAACTTAGAATCCCGATGATTACCCTTCACTAGTAAAGAGGTGGTCTACTTTCCAAGGTAAACCATACTTCACCTTACGGGAGCCCATCCCATTTCGGAGAAGTAACCTTCCATATGGGAGCCCATCCCATTTCGGTAAGGATTTCATGAGAAACTTCGCTTTAAGAGAGCCTGTACCATTTCGAGAAGAATTTCAAGAGAGAGTGCACTAAATGGATCCACTAATAAAGAAAGGATAAAGTATACTCCTATGTTGGCACATAGTTTGAGGAAAGAGAGCAAACCCTCCATCCATCAGTGCTAAGCCTAATCCCACGAAATAATTGAAATAATCATACTTCAGTAATTTGTAAGAAACAAACATGACATGAGTAGCTCTTAAACATACTTGACCTCTAATGGTGAGCCTAACTTGAAACATGAGAATAGATCATCATCAAACATTACCCTTGCATTAACATCAAACGCTCACAAGAGGTAAAATCTTGAAAATAAAGCTTAACTTCATACTTGCATAATCATAGATAATTTCATGAATTCGTAACATACTTGATAGCCTATATTCATCATGAAGTCACTTGACTTATAAAACATGTAATTAACTTGAGAATTTTTTACTTGACATTTTATCTAACACTTAGTGGGTATGTAATGCTTGTTCAAAATCATGAAATTCAAAAGTGAAATCATATGAGAAAACTCAATGCAAATCAATCCACCAACATATTGCAAAACCCTCATATGGTATACCTTGAAATCCATCATTAAATCTCATAATAGATCATAGTTTCATAGCCCAAAATATACATAGTCTTAATAGGCAAAACCAACTCATAATATAAGCTTGAGATAGATACACATATATTTTAATCTATATTTCATAAAAACCCAACATATTTCATGCTTATAATCCATAATAAAAGATACTCATGGATAATATAACTTGAAAACATGCAATTTTCATAAGATAGGAAATTTGGACACAATGAGTGAAAGGACCCAATGTTTGAAACCCATATGCCTAAATTTGGGGATTCCTTGATGTAGACTTGAAGCGAATCCTAAAGATTGGTTAGAGTTATTGAGATCTGAAATTAAGATTGAGACACTTGAATTTGGATGAAATATTTGATTAAGTATTAGAGAGGGTTTTGAGGGGGTCTTGGGTGATATAGAGTTGAAAAATGGCCAAGTATAGGTGCTTTCACGCATCAGTGGGCATGGGGCCATGACCCTGATGCCTTAGGCTGAAACAAGAAAAATAAGGAAGTGACAACACTGCTCCGCGACAAGTCCGCATCGTGGAGCCATTGCGGACAGCTTCTCTTTGAAAACTTTGCGACAATCAATTTTCATTATGGGTCTTCCAAAATCGGAGTTATACCTATTTCTCACTCAATTTTTCCTCCTGATCAAGAATATGAAGTAAAAATTTTCATATCGTGTATGAATTTTGAGATATATGGAAATTATGATTATGGGTATTTTTGAAGCACATTTTTAGGGCATTTTTGGGGCGTTTCATATCTGCATCATGAAATGATACAACGCTGAGTGGCGTCAGTACATGGAATGTACGGTATGTCAAATAGTTGAATGAAATAGAAACAAGTAGAATAATATGGAACAACTTCAACTCAAAAATATAACCAATCAAACTGTCAAATGTCTATCTAAAGCAAATATAAAGAGTAGACAAGTGACTCATGAACCAACTCAACTCAACTCAAACTCAAAGGAGCTCAACTCAACTCAACTCAATGAAACTCAACTCAACATCAGAGTACTATTAAGGTGGGACCTATCTAGGAGTTTCTTAGACCTACAACCATCACCTATGAGATGGTGATGATACAACGAAGCAATATCATTACGGCATCCACCAGTACCTTATCGAGGTGAAAAGGTGTGGCATCTGTGGATCCATAGTAACATCAAGTCCTTTTTTGGGATTAATGAAGCATCTGTTTTTCACAGTCCAATCCTCTCCTATGCTGGCTACGTAGGTATGAGTGCGAAAGGGACTCAATTTGACTCATTTCGCTGCTCGAGACTTCTCCCAGAACTCAATATGCTCATAAAAATCAAACATCGAGATTTCTCATCATTTTGTCTCTTTGGGACAAAGAATATCAACTCATACTATCAACCATCAACTCAATGGAATAGGAACATTCTTTTAAGATTAAGTTCAACTTCTTTAAGACCCTGAGGATATCAATCTCATCAATATTATCATCAACACACTCAATTCAGGACCAGAACCATAACAACAAGCACATTTATATCCTCAAGGCTCTAGACTCATCTCCTATGTTCATTCATGCATGCTTTCAAAAGTTAACATATAGGACTTATACAATATCCCATTAAAAGTATTCAATTGAAGAAAACAAGTTTACGATGATCATCAACATATGAAAATACATGTAAGTAATATAGTTTTCAAGAATTTAATCAAGATAATACTTCAAGAATCATGTATGAGAACTCATGGACTCTCAACTTATCTATGACCATCTATGGGGCACATGGGAGAACAATCTCATGCTTTTAGTTTAACTTTACATACCTGTGATGAATCATTAATGATCAATCTTCAAGAATCCTCTTTGAATTTCCCCCAATCTTGAAAATCTCAAGCTTTCTCTTCTTTTTTTCTTAAGAACTCTCACTTGGAAGCTAGGCAAAATGAATTTTGAAATCCTTAATATGAAGAAAACGGTCTTATACACGTTTTTGAGACTTAAGAGGGATTGGGAAATGACCAAAACACCATTCATCAATCGAAAGAAAAAAATCACGTTGAAATAGCCCAGTGGTGCGCACTTATGTAATTTTTTACTGAAAATCTTAAACACGTTGAAAAACTATTTTTTCTATGAAAATACACATCAATCCATTTTTCAAATGCGTTTTATTTGTAATTTTTCATAAATTGCTTTTAGATTGATTTTTCGATCCCGTAGGAACAACATTAAAAACATATAAGTGTTGTTCCGCGTCCCAGGTGCTTCATGCCTCGGGTGCGCATCAGCACTATTTTCGGGTTTAATTACAAAAAATTATTTTTTGAATCGATCGCTCTAAAATTGGGCCAAGACAATTTTTTCACTCAATTTTCCGTGTTGATCGCAAATCAGGTTTTGAATTTTCCATTAGACCTTGGGAAGGAGCATTATGCGCATAATTCTATTCTAGGTGTATTTCGATAATTTCACAGGGTATTACAGGAATATCTTCAATGGAGCACCTGTTGATGATCTTAGGTACCTATTTCTGCATCATGAAATGATGCAGGGCCAAATAAATATCAGTATGTGGAATGTACGAGTATGTAAAATAGTTAAGTGAAACACATATAGGTAGAATAACAATAACTCAAAAATGTTCAATCAAGATGTCAAATGTCTATCTAAAGCAAGAATAAAGAGTAGAAAATGACCAATCAATACAATCCAAATCAATCCAATCAAATCAAGTCAGAGTACTATCAGTATAAAACCTATCTGGCAGTTTCATTTATCCAACAATATCACTTATGACTTGATGATTGTACAACAATCGCATTGATGTTTCCATAATCGTTCGTTACTTTCCAGGATAATAAACTAACTGATCCACAATGGATCCAATCAACCAAGTTCTCTATTGTTTCAGGAACATAGATTTTATTCTTTACTCATGAAATCTTGAATGAATACTAAGAGGTTTGTTTGAGGTTCCTTCGGGACCCTCACTCATCGTGTCATCCCTAGGGCCTAGATTGGGTAATGACAAAGTTTGTATTAGAGTTTGAGATTTGAAGTGTCCCAGGAAGTTCAATATACCACACCAGGTAGATTCTTATTCATGATTGTAAAGCATGTCACATTTATGAATAGGAGGCTATGAGGTGTTTTTAGGAAAATTCCACTTCTTTCATGATTCATGTCATGCCTTAGAATTTTCCTAAGACTTTCTTATCTAACAAATTGTTGTTTGCGCTTTTCATATGATGCCTCCAAGGAGAGTACCCCTGCCAAGAGAGGTTTATGCCGATGAGGATCAAGCTTTCATGGCCCTATGGAAGAGCAAGTGACCCATGAAGAATTTTGGGCTACTTTTACTATGTTGGCTCAAGTTGTGGCCAACTAAGGTGTTGCTCCTCCTCTTCAAGTGCCTACTTTGGTATCAGAATTCAAGACTTCATGAGGATGACCCCACCTGAGTTTCATGGTTTCAAGTGGATGAAGATCCACAAGTGTTTATTGATGAGACCTATAAGATTTTTTCTATAATGGGTGTCACGACCTGGACTTAGGCCTAGCCATGACATAGAGAATATGATACCCAAAGGCATCATATTCAAGACTCGTGTTAATATCATAAGAATACATAAGGTAAAACAAGCATAATATAAAGGAATACGCAAGCAAAATAGGTCAATATAGAAATCATAGTTTCCCTTAAGGGAAATTACATCAATTATAATGTCCAAAATATACCTCTACACCATAAGATCTTAGTGGGGACTAGAACATAGCCTACTTGCTGACCCTCAAGATACACATCAAAGAAAAGTCAATGGGAAAATATCAAAGGGGGCTTGTTCCCGAAGCATGGGAACTCACCAACAAGTCTTCAAATGCTCAACTCTAAACCTAGCCACAAAGTGAAAGTGTAGTCTATCATCCATCCCTACATGGTAAGATCATGCAGGAAAAGAAGTATGTGTTAGTATGTGGAATGTACTAAGTATGTAGGCATTTCATACATCAAGGAAAATTGCATCATAATATTATTATGCATAATCATAGTTAATAGAGCAAGGGCATAATATGAGTGAGCATGCACATTTTAAAACCCATGAATGGAAGAATCCTTAAAACCTTTCATATCTTAGAATATATATGTGGTAATAAGACCATAACCAACATTAAAACCATGCAGACTATTACATGGAATCCCTATATTCTCTCGATACTGAGTGAAAGAGAAGTCTACTTTTCCATCGTAGACTCAACCCCACCCTTTAGGCTTATTCCTAGAACGGAGAGTGTTATGTGAATGTAAAAGATCCCACCCATTAGGCTTGACCCTAGCACAAAGAGCATCATATGAACTTAATCCTAAATGGATCCAATATCTAGCCTTATAGGCACATAATCATCAACATATGATGGCACATAGTTATGAGACTTGAGGATTTTTAAAAGGACCTTTGGGGAAAGCTTCCCTCACACAAGCTCATTTGGTGCTAAGTTATACCCCACAGAATATATATTCATGTACATACATAGCTTTTAATATAATTCATACTTTATCCTAATCATACTTTCATAGCTTATAATATAGTCATCATAACTTCATGAAAACATCTTATACTATAAGTGCCTAGACTTTGTATGACCTTAATGCATCTTAGAAATTTGGTTCTGGAAAGTTTTGAACAAAGGTAACGCTTCAGGGAAGCCTCCACAATCCATGCCAAAATATATGGACTGTGTGGTGCTTCCTTGAAGTGGCCCTTGGTCTTGTGTGGGGAATGTTGACTTTAATGTGGAGTTTGAGACCAAGGCATATACACATGGACCTACACAGTTGTGTGGTGGACCGTATGGGTACCCTTGCCTTAAAAATCTAAATTTTGGCCAAGGCATTTCACACATGGACCCTCTCACAGATCGTATAGTCCTTCATGGTACGTGAGGCCTTCCGTATGGGCGTTGGACTAAAAATTTTCTAAGTTGCATCATCATCTCGGAACTTCATCAACAAGAATTTTTCTAAGTGAAGTTTCAAGGGAGGCCACACGGTACGCGTGACCTCTCACAGACTGTGATATTGTCCATATGGGTGCCAAAGTCAATTTTATTCTAAGTATGGAATTATCATGTTGGACCTTCGTCAGTGAAAATTTTTCTAAGTGTCGGATTATAGAAGAAGTATACAGACTTTATACCCTATCACGGGTCGTATACCTCTCCATAAGGACCCTGGAAACATTTTTTCTACTATTTCATTAATAGAGTTTTCATAATTGTAGTTTCTCCTAAGGGTCTTTTGTGACTTTCTATACTGCCTAAAAATATTAAAAAATGACATGTACTCTATTTTCCTCATTCAAATTCACTCTTACGGTTAGAATTATTTCAACTCACTCTAAAGAATTCCTCTCAAAGATTCTAGTGGAGAATTAGCTTGGGACTCAAGGAAGGACTTTAATCTTCATCAAATTCTTCTTACTTCTTTCTCATGAACTTAGGTATATGGGATTGATTATTGATCCTTTCAATCAAGAAGACCCAAACACTTTTACACTTGATTTATGGAATTTAAGCTTACTTTAATTATAGGTCTGGAAGATTATTGTACATTAAATTCAATTGAAGTATGGCTATGCTTTATTGAAGAAATTAAGTTGATTTAAGCCCTAATATGTTGAACTGTATGATTATTATGAAGATTTGAATATGCATTGTTCCTTTAAAGTTTGATTTAAGCATGAGTAATCTAAATTGTGATTTGAATGTGGGTTTTACTTATGGATTTACTTGAATTTCATATTGTATTGTTGATTTTAATTGAATCTATATTTCCCATGTTAATCTCACATTATTTATGGCATATGCATTCATGAGCATTGGAATTTTACGATAATTAGGAAGTGGGTTAAGCCCAATTATGTTTATGCATATAATTTTGATAAGATTATGGTTATGGAAAGAATGTGATCACATAAATATCTATGATACTGGCTGTTTGAGCACATTAGGTGCTTACACCTTATTGTAAATTATGAATGGATTATTCCTACGTATGAAAAGTACTATATTAATTATGATTTAGCTTTTGAACCTAAGTATGAATGATTATGAATATGTTTGGCTTTTAAGTATAAGTATGCATTGAAATAATTTAAAATGACTTGCATCTCTTTTGAAAGCATGTATACGTATATGTATTCTTGTAAGATGATGAATTAGCATTGATGAGATTAGAGGCGTCAGGGCTATCCCAAAGATTCCTCTTTGTTTCTCTTGAGCTATATGCTAGCATAGGTATATGTATATCAAAACCTGCACCAAAATGGGAGACCCCTTAGCTGCGGTTACAACATTGGTATGATATGATATGGATTGAAAATCCTATCCGAAATGGGAGACCCGTCAGGAAGGTTACTTCTCCAAAATGAGAGCCCATGAGGAGAAGTATGGTTTACTTTTGGCAAGTTTACCACCTCTTTTCTCGTGTAGGAATAAAATTGGGATTTCAAGTAATAGCTCGCTTGGTCTTATATATCAATTGAGGTCTCATCCCCTCTTTTTATAAGCATTAAGCATTTCATACATCATGGATTTCATGGCATATTGTTATATACTTTTCTTTGGGTATATACTTCTTTCTATATTATGTGGCCTTATCATCTAATATTGAATCTAGGATTGATAAGTCATGTGCAATACATGCCTACATATTTAGTACATTCAAACGTACTAATGCATACTTCTTGCCTACATGATCTAACCATGTAAGGACTGGAGATTTCCTTCATCCATCATACAACGACTAGATTGGATCTTGAAATACTTGTTGTGGTGAGTCCTATCTTCCAAGGACAAGTCTCCATTCCTCTACCTATGATGTTTTGTTTATGTTATTTACTTTGAGGGTGAGCCCGAGGCATGTCTTGGCCTGCATCCTATCTTATGATTAGAGGCATTGTTGGATATCTTGTAGACTCTTTTAGGTTTAAATACTAAGTGTTGTATTCGGAGATTATGTTTGTGGTTGTGGCTATCTATTGGATATTATTTTATGGATTGATTATGAGCAATATGTCATGTTTTTATGTTATGATGTGAAAGGTCCTAAGTCCCGTATAGCCCTTATAGAGTGAGTCATACTTACTCTCTTCTTAGTCTATATGTGTTATATGTTACGTAAATCCATATTAATCCCTATTCTTATGGCATCCCCATAGCATGAGTCCTATTTTCTCACCCTTAAAACTATGTGTTTACTCTTTTGTATACACCTCTAAACCGATGATGTGTGAATGGATGTTATGTGGCTTATTTGGGAACTCCTAGGTTCCCTTTCTCCATGTCACTTCTAGACCCTAGGTTTGAGTCATGACAAGTTTGGTATCTATGCATTAGGTTCATAAATGATCCTCGGAGTCCCATATGTCGTATCGAGTAGAGTCATATGTATGGGTGTAAAGTGCACCATGCCTATGAGTAGGAGGCTATGATGGCATTCTAGGAGTTATCTCACTTCTGCATGTCTTCAATTGTGCTTTGGACTGTATATTATGGTTTCCTTATCCTGATAGTGTCCTTGATACATTATAGAAGATGCCTCCATGAAGAGCTCTCCTACCAAGAATGGCCTGGCTTATGAGGACCAAGTTTCTCAAGGGCCTATGGAAGAGCCTATCTCTAATGGTGAATTCCGTATGGCCTTTGCTATGCTTGCATAAGTGGTGACTTCTCAGACTAGGTAGGCTAATCTTTCTCCTCGTGATCCCGCTCCAGCTTCTAGGGTGAGAGATTTCACCCAGATGAATCTACCGAAGTTCTATGGGTCAAAGGCTGATGAGGATGCTCAAGAGTTTATCGATGAGCTCACTAAGGTGCTGATCGTTATGGGAGTCACTTGTGGCAAGACCCCGTGCAAGAATGCACAAGTTTATTTCTGGGATCTCTAACTTGGTTGTGAAAGAATGTCGTATAGCGATGCTTGTTCGAGATATGAACATCTCTATGCTCATGGCATACGCTTAATAAGCTGAAGGAGAAATGCTTAAGGAAAAGAGGGTGCATGATTCTAAAAGGACCTGTTATGATGGTGGGTTCTCCAACTCCAAGAGTGGTGGTTATGGTCGCTTCCAAAGGAGACAAGGTTTTAATGCTCGGGTTGCTAATTCTAGGGTGCGTCATCCTAAGGAATAGGACGGAGATTGGCCAATCCCTCTCCCATGTGCTACTTATGGGAAGAATTACTCGAGTACTTGCTGGAGGATTTGGGTGTATGCTATGGGTGTGGTGATAAGAACCACAAGATTTTTGATTGTCCTAAGGTTGCTCAGAAGGTCAGGGTCAAGTGGCTCAAAGTGCTCAAGGCCATCAAAGAGCTCCATAAGTTGATGCCCTAAGAAACAATATGTTCAATGCTTTACATACTTGTCAGGAAGTTGACGAGACTCCGAATGTCGTGACTGATATTTTTAAAGTCTTTGATTGTGATGCTTATGATTTGCTTGATCCAAGTGCGAATTTATCTTTTGTGGCTCCTCTGTTGGCTGTCAATTTTTGTTTGAATCCTGAAATCTTGACAGTGCCTTTTTCAATCTATACTCCCATAGGTGAATCTATTATTGCGCATAGAGTTTATCAGGGTTTCCCTGTTTCTGTTTCGTATAAATTCTTCCCGTGTTATCTTATAGAACTTGAGATGCTTGATTTTGATGCTATTCTCAGGATGGATTGGTTGCATTCTTCATATGCCTTTATAGATAGTAGGACCTAGAACCAAAATGGGCCTGTTCTTGAATAGAAGAGTAATGATTCTGCTATCAAAGGTCGGTTTATTTTCTACCTTAAGGCCCCGAAAGATGATTTCCAAGGTACATAGTTATCATATTGTGAGGGTTAAGGATATGAAATATTAGTCACCTACTCTTGAGTCGGTTCAAGTGGTTAATGTGTTTCATGAAGATTTGCCCAGTATTCCTCCCAAAAGAGAAGTAGACATTAGCATAAATCTTTTCCTGAATACTTATCCTACCCCTATTCCTCCATATCGTATAGCACTGGCTGAGTTGAAAGAGTTGAAGGATCAGCTGAAAGACTTATTGGAGAAAGGCTTTATTAGGCCAAATATATCTCCATGGGGTACTCTGGTGTTATTTGTAAGAAATAAAGATGGGTCTCTTTATATGTGCATTGATTATAGGCAATTGAATAAGGTAACCATCAAGAATAAGTATTCATTGCCTAGGATCATTGACTTGTTTCATCAACATCAGGGGGCTATGAAGTCACCCAAGTCACAACTCCTTTTTAGAGGACAAAGCGGTCATTGTAAAGATATATAACCTAACCAAGGTTAAGGTCAAACCCACAGAGAAAACGTGGACTCAAAAGAATTCACCAAATTGCAATCCAAATAATTAACCACCATAACTCCCCAAAAGGGGGGATTTGCAATAATCAATGAGAAAATAAAACTATCACAAGAGAGAAGTCAATAATGGAGAGAAAGGAATTGTGTTCCCCATGATTCCCTAACTCTGTATCACTAGATAACCTAATTTTTTTCTAGTGTACAGCATTCACGATGGTAATTTATGTTCAACAAGTCCTTTGGTCAAAGGTGAGAGGTGGATTTCACTATGTGACTTGGCCCATCCCCATAGTATGCATTACTAACCATTAATTATTAGTCCCAGTACAACCTCCCCTTGGCCCAGTTTGGTTGATTAGACAAGATTACATTAATTGAATCCTATTATTTAATCTCTTTCCATATTCATTACTACTTTGGTCCAGTCAGTAACGGTAGGCGGGTTCTAATATTGGCCACCACTAGAAAACATGCAAAGCGAAGAGAATTAAATGATACATGCATATACACCTTCCAAGAATTATAAACTATCTGGTTTTACCTTGTTAGTTCTTCATGGTTTCTACAACCCTAGTTGTGGATTTAGATACTCATGCTATGTGTAGATGCAGGAATTATGAATTGAGAAGACATAATTGAATAATTACACAATAAAATTAAGAACAAGCAATCCAACTTCAATGAAAACCACAAGCTTACGATTGTTCTCAAAGACTCTCCAATATGATCTTACAATTTTCTCTCTCAAAATATTGAGTTCTCTGAATACTAAGTTAAAAACTTTTGAAAAATAACCTAAAAAACAATTTATAATAATTAAAATTCAAGTCTTAAACAAAAAGGGAAAACTGTTCGGCACGCCATACGAAACGTACTTTACGACCCGTATTGACTTCTACGGCCCGTAATTGAGGTCTCATACTCAGCTGCTGAAATTTTGGACTTCAACGCTATGACACCCCTATATGACTCGTAGAGTGATTTACGAACCGTAAAGGGGGTTTCTTCTTATGACATTTCTGCAAGTCCAAGTCTCTGATCCTTAGGGCACGAATCCTCTTCTACAAATCGTAAACTCATTTATGACTCGTCTGCATGTTTGTAGAATAAACTTCTGAAAAACAACCCCTCACTAGAAATCTTCACGAAACCTCCCTACGGCCTGTAGAATGATCTACGACCCGTAGAGGGTCTCGTATAACAACAAAAACTAGCAACTTCTGTAATTTTTCCAAAAATCATGGCCAACCTGTAATCATGCAAATATAAACACAAAAACACATAAAACCAACAAACATCGCATTGAGAACACACAAAATTCCAAGTATTAAGCATCAAAAGTGTTGTATTTTGATAGCACATCAACACCCTCAACTTAAAATTGTTACTTGTCCTCAAGTGATAGACTCAATCTAACTAGACAATACAGTAACACAGAGACCTCAACCCAATTGCATACATCACGTAAATCTCAGACTCAGATACCCACACCAACTTTTAAAAATGGTATCAAATAGCTATCTAGTGAGCTAATGCAAACTGGTGCATGTGAAAACACAACTATGACAAGCAAGGGATTATCAACAGTCCACAATAACTGAACAAGTCCAGTGCTAACAATGTGATGCAAGTTCCCTCACAGAAAGAGATCATATATTTGACACTCAATGATGTTTTCATATTTAACCTTAGGACTATGCAAAATCAGTAACTCTCACAAAAGATATGCATGCATAATGTCCAATACCATAGGCTTGCCACTTACTTATGACTTAGACCTTCAACCAATTGGACTAGAATCACTTTAGGACTTTCTAGTCTTGTAACGTAGGCTCAGGAGGCTTTGGTATGATATTATGGGAAAATAGGGACTAAAGGCCCTCTTTGACACCGTGTTTTTCTACACTTTTGCCATAACAAAATTTGTTATTCTCTCCTTATTTCTCTCTTTATCCTATTTCAAGCTTTCAAGGTGCTTTCTTGTCATTTTTCAGCTTTTTGCCTTGTTTCTACACTTCATATTGTTTTTTAGCTTATAACTAAGGCATCACATATTTCTCTTTCACCCAATATATGATTCTTCCTTTTTCTCTGCATCATTAACTCACCCCCTTATTTCTTTTGTTTCACCTTTACACTAGTCACCCTCAACGTAAGCTTTTAGCCTGTGTTAAGGTGCACAATATTCATCTTTCAAATCAATGCCACTTTTGGTAGCCACCTTCAACTTAGGTTTTTTGCCTCCGTAAAGGTGCACAATGTTCAAGGAAGGGCTAGGGCCAATTTTATACTTTTGCGACTAACAAGGCTGGGTTAATCAGGTGTTTTGAAAGAATAGGTACATGTTAGGATCAAACATTAGAAACAAGGGATTATCTCAGTTTTGGTTGGTCATTTTAGGCTAAGTAGACTATTTAAGAACAATGGCCTAAGATCCTTTCCTAATCCAGTTAATCTACAATCTAACTTAGAGTAACAGGACAAGTTCTGAATTAGCATAAAATACACGAATCTAGCAAATTATGCTCGCACTCACGTGGCACTACATACATTATCAACAAAAGATTCTCATATCATCCTTTTTATCTCAATATACCCTCACTTATTAGAACAGATATTGTCACACACCTAAACATGCTTGGTTGCTATTAACTACTAATCAAAATTTTTGGTAGGTATCATTTTTAAAAGAAAACACAAAAACATATTATATGCCACAAGTATTAGTACTATATGCTACAAATATTATCTAAACATCCTAACTGTACCAGTTCAACAGAAAGTAAATATCAATAGGGAAAAAAATACAGTTAAGAAAATCCCAAGACCAGAAAATTATGATAGTTATGGACCCAAGCTTCTCAGACTTCATTGAGGCCCATAACTACCACATCCCATCGAAAAATATGTGTATTATCCCGAATGCACAAAATCAAAACAAAATAACATATAAGGGGTCAAAAAGCATACCTGGGTGCCTAAGGCTAGTCTCTATCTTGGGTTGACTCCCAAGAAGCACCTGATTTATTATTGTGGCACGACATAGATGGGTTGAGTACTCAGACTTCCTCAAGAACCTATTCCTCGACGGCCTTTATCTCTTCCATATTTCCAAAGTATGGCTTGACTCTTTGGCCATTTACTTTGAAAGCTCCTCCATTTCGTATCTCTCACTCAATGGCCCCATGATCAAAGACGTGTGCAACCCAAAAGGGTCCCAACCATCTGGATTTGAGTTTCCCAGTGAACAACTTCAGTCTTGAATTGTGGAGCAGCACCAAGTTCCCTAGTGTGAATTATTGGTTCTCTATCTGATGGTCATGTTGAAACTTCATTCTTTATTTGTACAATGTTGTGCTCTCATGTGCCTTAACCGAAACTTATCAAGCTCACTAAGTTGGCTCAGCCTAGAGTTTGCTGCATTATTCCAATAAAGATTCAACTTTTTCAGTAACCACATTACTTTATGCTCTAGGTCCACTGGCAAGTGACACGCTTTCTCAAAAACAAGTTGGTAGGGAGACATGCAACTAGGATATACTTGTTTACATATGAGCTAACAAATGGTCCCATGAAGTCTATCCCCCAAACATCAAATAACTCAATCACCATAATGGGGTTTAGAGGGAGGTCATGTTTGCGGGAAACACCACCCTCTCTTTGGCACCTATCACAAGATTTTGCATAGTCATGGCGTCTTGGTGAATAGTGGGTCAGTGACACCCACACTGTATGATCTTGTAAGCAGTTCGAAATCCATTATGATGCCCACCCGCCAATGACAAGAGGCATGCCTCAAGTGTGCTCATCATCTCAACCTCTAGAACACACTGACATATAATCCCATCAGCACAAGCATGGAACAAGTATGGATCATCCCAAAATAACTTCCTCACATTAGGCATAAACTTCTGACGCTGATGTGTGCTCATGTCAGGTGGCACAATGTCACTTACCAAATAGTTTGCATAATATGCAAACTAAGGTATCAAATCATGGGATGCAGCCAACACTCTCTCATCTGGAAAAAGAATCATCGATCTCCAGCTCATCATTAAGCTTTACCATTGCCCCATCTTCCAATCTGGAGAGGTGATCTACAACCAGATTTTCTATCCCTTTTCTATCAATGACGTCGAAGTTGAACTCTTGTAAGAGAAGCACCCATCTCATCAACATTGGCTTTGCATCCTTCTTAGAAATCAAGTATCTTAATGCTGAGTGGTTTGTATGCACCACCACTTTGTCTCCTAACAGATATGACCGAAACTTTTCAAATGTAAAGACCACTGTGAGTAACTCCTACTTGGTGACAGTGTAATTCTTTTGGGCTGTGTTTAGGGAGTTGCTGGCATAGTATATGGAATGTAATATCTTCTCCTGGTGCTGTCCCAATACTATACCTAGCTCAACTCCACGTGCATCACACATAATTTTAAAGGGCTTGGACCAATCTGCAGCTACAATGATTGGCGCTGAGATCAACCACTTCTTCAACTCTTCAAAGGCTTTGAGACACGCATCATCAAACATGAACTTAGCATCTTTCTCCAATAATTTACACAATGGGTGTGCAATTTTAGAGAAATCTTTTATGAACCTCCGATAGGATCCCGCATGCCTCAAAAAACTCCTCACACCTTTTATTGAGATAGGTGGTGGGAGCTTCTCGATCACCTCCACTTTAGCTCTGTCGACCTCTATTCATTTGCTAGATATCTTATGCCCCAACATAATGCCCTCTTTCACCATGAAGTGACACTTTTTCCAATTCAGTATCAGGTGATTCTCCTCACATCTTTGAAAAACTGCATGTAGGCGTTTTAAGCAATCCTCAAATAAGTATACAACCATATTAAAGTTATCCATGAAGACTTTTCAATAGTTTCTTCCACTAAATTTGAGAAGATAGACATCATGCATCTCTAGAATGTTGCTGGGGTGTTACACAACCCGAATGGCATCCTCTTAAATGCAAAGGTGCCATAGGGGAATGTAAATGTCGTCTTTTCTTAATCCTCTAGAGCAATGGTGATCTGATTGTAGCCTGAATACCCATAAAGAAAACAGTACCAACTATTTCTAACTAATTGATCCAACATCTGATCCATGAATGGCATAGGGAAATGATCCTTTTTTGTCGACGCATTGAGTGTCCTATAATCCATGCATACCCTCCATCCGATGACTGGTCGTATCAAGATCAACTCACTATTGGCATTTGGTACCATTGTGATACCTCCTTTCTTTAGAATGCACTACACCGGACTCACCCATTCACTATCAGCAATTGGGTAGATTAATCCTCCATCTAACCATTTGATGATCTCTTTACACACAATTTCTTGCATAGGGGGGTTGAGGCACCTTTGGTGCTCAATGCTCGGCTTGTAGTCCTTGACCAGTTGAATTTTGTGTGTACATACCCCGGAAGAGATACCAATGATATTAGCAATCATCCATCCAATGGCCTTACTAAATTTTTTAAGTACCATTACAAGGTTGCTCATTTGCTCCTCATTCAAGTCTCCGCAGCAACTATGACTGGCAAAGTGTTGTTGGCTCCCAGAAATGCATACCTCAGATGCATTAGAAGGGCCTTCTATTCTAGCACTAGTGGGTCTTCAATGGAGGTCTTTGTGGGTGGTGACTCCCGATTCTGCAAATCTATAACTTAGTTTGGTGCCAAGGACCATATGACACCCCTAGAGCATTCATTATCTACTCATAGTATGGGATATTGTGACTATCGAAATTCATCAACACTCCTCCAAGGTGTCAACACCCAATCTTAATTTTAAGTGGTATCTCTGGTTCAGCATCATCCACAGGGATAACCAAAACCATTCTCACATCACTTTATTTCCTTGCTTGCTGAAAAACATTGAACACAACCACATCTTTCCCAAATTTGAACTTAAGTTGGCCTTTCTCCATATCTTACAAGGTGCGTCCATGGCTAAGAAGGTCCTTACCAAGATGATAGGGACTTCAAAATCGACCTCGTATTCAAGGTTCACAAAATTTGCAGGGAATACGAACTTTTTCACTTTGACTAGCATATCAGATAATATCCCCACAGGCTTTTTCATCATGCGATCTGCCATCAACAACCACATACTAGTTAGGGTAGAGGCTCTAAATTTAAGCTTCTTGTAAATCGTAAGGGGCATCTAATTAATGGTAGCACCTAGATCACATAGTGCCCTTGCAAACTCCACATCTCAAAAGGTGCAGGGTATGGTGAAAGCACATGGATCTTCTCGCTTCTGAACCAAGGACCTTGCAGCAATAGTACTGCAACGTTAAAGCTCTTGGGAGAGTTCCTGACTCACAGTATGCTTTTTGGTGACCAAGTCCTTCACGTACTTAGCATACCCTAGCATCTTCTCCAATACCTCAATGAGAGAGATGTTGATGGAGAGCTGATTCAAATGGAGAGAAAGTGCTTGAATTTGCTCCTTCCTCCTCCCTATTTTTGATTCTTTGAGAGAAGGGAGGAGGAGGCCTAGGAATGGGCTTCAACCTCGATAGCGCGTCAGTTGCTTCACTCACGCCATCCTTGCCACGATCATCTCCTTCATCTGCATCCTTGGCTACAACTATCTTCTCTCGTACCTCTTCTGCATCAACTGGATGTGAGCATCAATGGTGCTCTTGCCACCTCGAGTAGTAACTGCCATACACTGCCCTTCATTTTTAGGATTTTGTATTGTGTTACTAGGAAGTGTACCCCTCTAACGTTGATTAAGCTGAGTCGACACTTGACCAAACTGTTGCTCTAATTATTTGATAGCCACAGAGCGAGACTCTATTTTATGATTAATACTTGAAATCTTTGATTTCATCCCTCTTAGAGTCTCATCCTATGTCTCAGCCTTCTTCAACAGGCGATCAAACATCTTCTCAATCCTGGAACTACTTGCACCTATGTCATGGTTGTGCGGTGGCACATAAGGACTATTTCTGAAGCCCTCTTGCAACCCCAATCGGCATATGGACCCCTGTTCCTATCATCAGACAACCCCAAAAAGTGCCCGAAAATGTGCCTTGAAAGTGCATAGAATCATAATTTTCATATAGCTAAATATCCATTTGTTATTTCAAAATATGAATTCATATTCTTGTTTATGGGGAAAATTGAGTTGGAATGGGTCTAACCTGAATTTTAGAACAACCGTATCAAAATTCAAAAATCGCAAAAACGTGATTTATCAGGGTCAACTTTAAAGGGGCATATCTCTTAGCACACAAAGAACTAGGTGGTCTACAACCTACCATATTAAAGCACTTTGAAATAGCTTTCCAACGTACTTAGTTTCACCTCATTCAGAGTTCGGATGAAGAATTTATGTCCGTTTTCGTAGAATTCATTTATGTAGAAATACAAATTCTAGTGAGTAATCAATGTCCTGGATTATTTTGATCTTGCTTTTTTTTTAACTTTGGTCCAAGACTTTCAAGTCTTGGGCCTAAGGGTTGCCATTCTTGAAAATACCTATACTTAGCCTTATTTCACCTTTATATCATCCTAAATATTCCCCAATACTCATCCAAACACGTAGACTAATATTTCTCTCAACATTCAAGTTCCAAAACCCTCATTCAGATCTAAAGAATTCCTTCAAGCTTCAAGTCTCCATTAAAGTTTCTTCAAGAGCTTATCCAAAGATAAGGTATGTGGGTTTCAACCATTAGGTCTTTTCACCCATGGTGCCCAAGCTTCCTTGTTACTTAAATTGTATGACTTAAAGTTGATTTACTTATGGGTCTTGATTATTATAAATTTCTCTGCATAGTGAATTGGGGTTTCATGAAAGTACGACTATTTTAGTATGTTTTGAGCTATAAATATTGGGTCTATTGTAAAATTTGTTGAGGGATTTCGATGTACATTGTTTGAGGGTGTTGCAAGATATTGATTGATGGTTTTACAATGAATTTTCTTGCATGGTTTCACTCTTGAATTGCATGATTTTATACTAGCACTACACACCTGCTAAGTGTTTGATAAAATGTCCAGTTATGATTTCTTGAGGAATTGGAGGTCCAGTGCATGTCTTATGAGTTGAAAGACTTCATGATGATTTTAAGATGCATCTAACTCATGAAAATGTTGATGATGTTCTAAAGTCGGGTTTGAGACCTTTCTTAAAGATTTCACCTCTTCTGAGCCCCTTAATGTTGATGTTAATTCAAGGGTAAGGTTGATGATGATCTATTCTTATGATTGAAGTTGGGCTCATCATTTGAGGTCAATGATGTTATGAGCTACTCGTTCCATGTCCTTTACGTTGTTGCAAGTTATTAAAGCTATGATTATCTTATATATTTCGTGGGATTAGAGTTAGCACCGAGTGGACTAGAGGCGAGTCCCCAAGTCCCAAAACTATGTGCCACCATAGGATGATGTTATGCCCTTGCTATACTAGCAGATCCATCTACTGAACTATGTTTTAAAATTCTTTCCAAAATAGGGTCATGTTCTGGTAAGGAGGGTCGCTTCACACAAAATTAGGTCATGTTCCCGTAAATTGAAGTGGGGTCTTAAATCCTTTCTAAAATTGGGTCAGGTTTCTATAAGGAAGGTTACTTCACATGAAATGGGTCATGTTCCCCGTAAGTTTGAAGTATGATTTACCTTGGCAAGTAGACCACCTATTTACCGGTGAGGGGTAATCGTCGAGATTTCATGTCGTTCGCTTGGTCTTACTCTATGTCTGTTGAGGTCACTTTCCGCAGCTATGTATTATGATCTATATGAGTTGAATGAATTATAAGCATGTTTTACTTATGTATTGATCACATATTCCATGTTGCTATATTATGCCTATTGCCTATTATTATGCATTTTGACTATGATGTCTATCTCTTCTTGCATTGCATCCTACATACTTAGTACATTCAAATGTACTAACGCATACTCTATGCCTACGTGATGTCACCATGTAGGAACCAGAGCTCCTTTTGGCCATCATCCTCCTCCACGTGGCTAGTGGTATCCATTCAAGCTAGTTGGTGAGTCCTCCATTCCGGGGACATTGGTTTTATTCCTATGCTATGTATTAAAGACTATATCTTTCCTTTTTGGTATGCTTTGACTTTGAGCATGAGCCCAGCTGCTTGTCTTGGCCCCCACTAAGTTCTATGTTAGAGGCATTGTTGGACAAGATATGTATTATGCTTGAACTTTGACTCACTTATGATATTCAAGCTATTTAAATATAAGTCTCTCTCCCTTAGTCTCAATTTCTCTTGTTTATATTTCTTATGTTGATTTATCTTACTTACACGACCAAGGATATGTGATGATATGCCACGAGGCTTGTTTGGGATTCCTTCGGGTTCCCCATTTGCCCATCACATCTAGGCCTTAAGATTGGGTAGTGACATTGTCACTGTATGCTCCATCTCTACCAAAGTTCCAATCTTGGTTTCCTTGACCTTGGTACCAATATTCCTGATTGCACCCTTGGACGTTAGTCCGAAAACCCCCATCTGATCAGCAACAAAACATGTGTCCTCATCATAATATGGATCCTCGTACATGGGCGCAGGTGGAGGTTGATGAACCACCACATTCACTCTCTCTTGGCTTTGTTTCATCATCACCTCTATATCTGTGCGAATCTGAGCAAGCAACTGTATGATCTCTTTATTAATTCTAGCTTGCTCTGGACCTACACTAACAGCACATGAACTCATAGCGAATGCTCTATCTCACTATCCCCTTGCATAATTTGTCTTGACCACTCTTTCCACTTGCTCTGTAATTCTTGCAAATGGTTGATCCAAAAGTATACGCCCCATAATAGTGTCAGCACAGGCCTGACTATTCTCATCAAGGATGCGGTAGAAGATCTCCACCAAGGCATCATCAACTATTTTGTGGTTAGGGATGCTCCTCAGATATTTTGTGAACTGCTCCCAAGTAGTGCTTATCGAATCATTAGGAAGTTGTCAAAGTTGTTTATCTGTTCCTTCAACTTGATCTTCTTTATTCTAGGGAAGTATCTCTCCAAAAAGGCCTTTTGCAAGTCTGCCCGACTAGTGATCGAACTCTGCGGGTGCTCAGATAGCCATAATGCAGCATTGGGCTTAAGAAACAATGGGAAGACATAAGGTCCCACAGCATCTATAGACAAATTTTGTGCTCTCATCACACTCTTACAGACGAATGCCACATTGTGTAGGTAGCTATGAGGATCTTCCGACAGTAAGCCCACAAATAGCCCATGGTTCTACAGCATCTGAAGTAACCCACTCGAGACTATGAACTTTGTGTCTGCTGATAGTGGTGGCAATACAATAGATCCAGTCACCTCCATAGCCATAGGATTCAACTTGTTATGTACTAATTCCATTGGTAAACATTGGAGTTGAAATCCTGAGGTGGTGGAGCAATGTCCACCAAAGGAGCTAGGTTCTCATTCTCAGCATCCTTATTATTATTCTTGTTCAGAGCTGCATTAGCCACATTGTTGGTGTTATCTTGGGTCATTCTTCTTAATGTTCTGTGGATTTATAGATCAAACGAAGTTAAGGAATTGCCTTGACTCCGAGTGTTGGGCATACACTGCACTACACCCTGAAAAGGAACAAAAACAACAAATAAAATTAAAATAAGGGAACTAAGGATTAACACTCAAATTACTAATGAATTCACTAAGTCTGGTCATTCCCCAGTAACGGTGCTAACATCTTGATGTCGCCCAAGTTGCACCTTCTTTTTAAAGGATAAAGCGGTCGTTGTGAACATATACAATCTAACCAAGGTTAGGGTCAAAACCACAGAGAATACATAGACTCAAGAGAATTCACCAAATTGTAATCCGAATAATTAACCAACTTAATTCCTCGAAGGGGGTTTGCAATAATCAATGAGAAAATAAAACTATCACAAGAGAGAAGTCAGTAATGGAGAGAAACTAGGGTATTGTGTTTCCATGATTCCCCAACTCAATATTACAAGATAACCTAATTCTTTTCTAGTATATAGCACGCAGGATGGTAATTTATGTTCACCAAGCCCTTTGGTCAAAGGTGAAAGGTGAATTTCACTATGTGACTTATCTCATCTCCATAGTATGCATTATTAACCATTACCTATTAGTCCCAGTACAACCTCCCCTTGGCCCAGTTTGGATAATTAGTTGAGAACACATCAATCGAATCCTATTAGTTAATATTTTTTCCTATTCATTACTATCTTGGTCCAGTCAGTAACACTAGGCGGGTTCTAATATTGGCCACCACTGCAAAACATGCAACGCGAAGAGAATTAATTAATACATGCATATACACCTTCCAAGAATTATGAATTATCTGGTTTTACCTTGTCAGCTCTTCATGGCTTCCACAACCTTAGTTGTGAATTTAGCTACTCATACTATGTGTAGATGCAGGAATTATGAATTGAGAAAACATAATTGAACACTTACACAATAAAATTAAGAACAAGCAATCCAACTTCAATGAAAATCATAAGCTTAAAGATAGAATTAAACTACAAGTGTTCTTAAAGACTCTCCAATATGATCTTATAATTTTCTCTCCCAAAATATTGAGCTCTTTGAGTACTAGGAGAAAAACTTCTGAAAAATAACCTAAAAACCTATTTATAATAATTAAAATTTAAGTCGTAAACAAAATAGAAGAACTGGTCAGCACGCCATATGAAAGGTACTTTATGACCCGTATTGACTCCTACGGGCCGTAATCGGGGTTTGATACTCAGCTGTAGGAATTTTGGACTTCAACTCTATGATACTCCTGTATGACTCATAAAGTGATTTATGACCCGTAAAGGGGATTTCGTTTGATGACATTCCTGCAAGTCCAAGTCTTTGATCCTCAAAGCATAAATCCTTTTCTATGACTCGTAAACTCCTCTATGGCTCATCTAGATGTTCATAGAATAAACTTCAAAAAATAGTCTCTCACCGAAAATCCTTACGAAACCTCCATACGGACCGTAGAATGATCTACGACCCGTAGAGGGTCTTGTATAACTGCAAAAACCAGCAACTTCTATAATTTTCCCCCAAAATCATGGCCAACCTGTAATCCTGCAAATATAAATACAAAAACACATAAAACCAATTAATAACGCATTGAGAACACATAAAATTCCAAGTTTTAAGTATAAAAATATTGTATTTTGGAAGCATATCAGGCTACCCATTTCTCAAAGATTGACCTTTATTCTAGTTATCATCAATTGAAGGTTAGGAAGTGTGACATTCCCAAGATGACTTTTCAAACTAGGTCTGGGCATTTTAAATTTGTGATGATGTCATTTGGATTGACTAATGCTTCAATCGTTTTTATGGATCTACTGAATCAGGTGTTCAAGTCATTCCTTGACAGTTTTGTGGTTGTCTTTACCAATGATATCCTTATTTATTCCCGAAGTGTGCGAGAGAATATGGATCATTTGAGGTTGGTTCTTCAAACCTTAAGGGAGAATAATTGTATGCCAAGTTTAGCAAATGTGAGTTTTGATTGGGTGAGGTAACTTTTCTTGGTCATGTCATATTCAGTGATAGTATTAAAGTTGACTCGAAGAACACTAAGGTCGTGAAGAATTGGCCTAGACCTTTGACTCCTTCGGATATTTGAAGTTTCCCTAGGTTGGCTGGTTATTATAGAAGGTTTGTTGATTGGTTCTCATCTATTATATCTCCATTGACCAAGTTGACTCAAAAGAAGGATATGTTTGTATGGTAGAATGAATGTGAGAAAACTTTTCAGACTTTGAAAGATCGACTTACATCGGCTCCTATTTTGACTCTATCAGATGGCTTAGATGGGTTGGTGGTGTATTTTGATTTTTCTCAAATTAGCTTGAGTTGTGTGCTTATGTAAAATGGTAAGGTTATAGCTTATGCATCGAGGCAACTAAAAGTGCATGAGTGTAATTACCCGACTCATGATCTCAAGTTAGCGGTGGTAGTTTTTTCCATGAAGATATCGAGACACTATTTTTATGGGATTGCATATTGATGTTTTCACTAACCACAAGAGTTAGCAGTATGTGTTCACTCAAAGGGATCTTGACTTGAGGCAAAAGAGGTGGTTGGAACTACTTAAGAACTATAACATAAGTGTACAATATCATCCCGTCAAGGCAAATATTGTAGTTGATGCTCTTAATAGGCTATCTATGGGATGTGTGGCTCATGTTGATGAAGGAAAGACAGGGGTGGTAAAAGATGTTCACCTAATGATGGTGGTGTTAATGTTCAGAGTAGGGCCGAATCTTCTATGGTTGTTGATGTTAAGGATAAGCAAAATCTAGATCCATCATTGATCTAGTTGAAGAAGTTAGTTGCTAAAAAGGAGATAGAGGTCTTCTCTCAAGGGGGAGATAGTGTGCTTTGGCATCAAGATTGGTTGTGTGTTCCGTATGTTGATGATCTTAGGAGGATGATTATGAGTGAGGCCCATAACTCTCATTATTCTATTCAACTGAGATCTACAAAGATGTATCAGGATTTGAGGGAAGTGTATTTATGACATGGTATGAAGAAGGATATAGCCAAGTTTGTATCTGAATGCCCTAATTATCAACAAGTGAAGGTAGAAAACCAAAGGCCCGGTGGTTTGACTCAAGATATTGAAATTCCTACTTGGATATGGGAAGATATGAACATGGATTTTGTGGTTAGTTTGCTAATACCCGAAGGCAATTTGACTCAATTTGGATATTTGTTGACTAGATGAATAAGTCAGCTCATTTCCTATTGGTTAAGACTACCTTTAGTGCCGAGGATTATGCAAGGTTATACATCCAAGAGTTGTTAAGGTTGCATGGTACGCCTAGGTCTATCATATCGGATCATGGTACTTAATTTACTTCTCACTTTTGGAGGTCATTTCAAAGAGGACTTGGTACTAAGGTGAAGTTGAGTTCTTCCTTTCATCCTCACACAGATGGACAAGCTGAGAGGATAATTCAAACCTTGGAGGACATGTTGAGGGCTGGTGTATTGGAATTCAAGGATAATTGGGATGATCATCTTCCACTTATTGAATTTGCTTATAACAATAGCTTCCATGCTAGCATAGGTATGGCATTATTTGAGGCTTTGTATGGTAGAAGATGTGGATCTTCGATGGGGTGGTTTGAGTTGGGAGAGATAGCTTTGATTGGCCTAGATTTGGTATTGGAGGCTACGGAGACGGTGAAGTTGATTAGGGAGAGGTCGAAGTTGGCTTCAAGTCTCCAAAAGTCCTATTCGGATGTTCGGAGGAGAGATCTTGAGTTTCATGTCATTAATTGGGTGTATGTGAAGGTCTCACCTACTAAGGGTGTAATACATTTTGGTAAGAAGGGCAAGTTGAGTCCCCGGTATATAGGTCGTTATGAGATTGTTGAGTGAATTGGGAATGTGGCCTATAGGTTGGGTTTGCCTCGGATTTGAGTTTTATTCACCCAATTTTTCATGTTTTTATGTTGAGGAAATTAGTTGATGATCCTAGTATCATTATGCCTTTGAAATGTGTTGAGATTGAGGAGAACTTGTTTTATGAGAGTGTTCTAGTTAAAATTTTGGATGGGCAAGTGAAGCGGCTTAGCAACAAGGATGTGGATTCGGCTAAGGTGCTTTGGAGAAATCAACAAGTGGAGAGTGCTACATAGGAGGCGGAGTTGGACATGATGAAATAATATCCTCATCTTTTACAATCTACTCAAGCCTAAGGTATTAGGTTCTTCCTTTTCCAAGTGGTCCAAATCTTTTCACTCTTGAGTTTCATGACATGACATGCATACATGTGTTCGAAAATGATTTTAAGATGTTTTGAATGATTCGAATATGTTTTGATATGAGTTTTAATGACTTTAAAATTTTCAAATGATGAAATATGCATTCAAGTATTATTCTAGCGCATTTGAGGATGAACTGTTCCCAAGTCGGAGATGATGTAAGGGCTTGGATTTTGTATGACCTTAATAGAGCTTGCAAAATTGTGTTCCAGAAAGTTTTGGACCAAGGTGACTCTTAAGGGAAGCCTCCACGGTCCGTGTGAAGGTATACAAAACGTGTGGAGGTGCCTTGAAGTGGCCCTTGGCCTTGTGTGGGGAGTGTTGGCTTTAATATGGAGTTTGAGACCATGGCATACCACATGGACCCCACAGGTCTGTGTGGTGGACCTTATGGGTAGCCTTGGCCTTGAAAATCTATATTTCTGCTAAGGCATTTCACACATAGACCCTCTCACAGACCGTATAGTCCTTTACAGTCAGTGAGGCCTTTTGTATGGGCGTCAGAGTGAAAATTTTCTAAGTATTAAATCACCGTCCCGAAACTTCATCAACAAGAGTTTTTCTAAGTGAAGCTTCACGGGAGGCAACATGGTCCATGTGACATTTGACGGGCCGTGAATCCATCTGTATAGGTGCCAACGTCAATTTTCTTCTAAGTATGGAATCACTATCTCGGACCTTCGTCAGTGAAATGTTTTTAAAGTGTTGGATCATGGGAGAAGTATACAGACCGTATACCCCTCCATATGGATCCTGGCAACATTTTTTCTACTCATTCATTAATGGCATTTTCATAATTATAGTTTCTTCTAAGGGTCTTTTGTGACTTTCTATGCTACTTAAAGACATTTAAATGACCTATACTCTATTTCCCTCATTCAAATTCACTCTTACACAGAGAATTATTTCAACTCACTCTTAAGAACTCCTCTCAAAGACTCTAGTGGAGAATTAGTTGGGATTCAAGGAAGGACTTCAATCTTCATCAAATTCTTCTTACTTCTTTTTGGTGAACTTAGGTATGTGGGATTGATTTTTGGTCCCTTTCAACCAAGAAGACCTAAACTCTTTTACACTTGATTTATGGAACTGAAGCTTACTTTAATTATGGATTTTGAAGGTTGTTATTTATAAATTCAATTGAAGTATGGGCTATGCTTTATTGTTATTTTTAAGTTGATTTAAGCCCAAATATATTGAATTGCATGATTATTATGAAGATTTGAATATGTATTGTCGCTTTAAAGTTTGATTTAACCATAGGTAGTATAAATTATGATTTGAATGTGGGTTTTACGTATGGATTTACTTGAATTTCATATTGTATTGTTGATTTTAGATTGAATCTATATTGTTCATACTAATCTCACATCACTCATGACATATGCATTCATGAGCATTGGATTTTTACGAAAGTTATAAAGTGAGTTAAGCCCAATTATATTTATGTATATGATTTTGATAAGATTATGGTTATGACAAGAATATGGTCACATAAATGTCTATGATATTGGCTCTTTAAGCATATTGGGTGTTTATACCTCATTGGAAATTGTGAATAGGCTATTCTTATGCGTTAAAAGCATGATATGAATTATGATTTAGCTTTTGAACCCTAAATGATTATGCATATATTTGGCTTTTAAGCCCGAGTATGCATTGAAATGACTTACATCTCTTTTGAAAGCATGTACACGTATATGTATTCTTGTGGGATGATGAATTAGCACCGATGAGATTGGAGGCGTCAGGGTTATCCCGAATGGTCCTCTTCCTTTTTCTTGAACAATGTGCCAGTATAACTATATGTATATGGTAACCCTCATCGAAATGGGATACCCCTAAAGTGCGGTTACAACATTGATATGATATGGATTAAAAATCCTATTCGAAATGGGAGACTTGTAAGGAAGGTTATTTCTCTAGAACAGGAGGCTCGTAAGGAGAAGTATGGTTTACTTTTGGCAAATAGATTGCCTCTTTTCCAGTGTGGGGATAACATTGAGATTCCAAGTAATAGCTCGCTTGGTCTGATATGTCGGTTGAGGTCCTATCCCCTCTTTATATAAGCATTAAGTATTTCATGTATTATGGATTTCATGGCATATTGTTCTATACTTTTCTTTGGATATATACTTCTTTCTATATTATGTGTCCTTGTCATCTAACATTGAATGCAGGATTGATAACTCATGCCCATTGCATGGTCGCGTACTTAGTAATATTCAAATGTACTAAAGCATATTTTTTGCCTACATGATCTAACCATGCAGGGACCAAAGATTTCCTTCATCCACCGTACAACAGCTAGATTGGATCTTGAGATACTTGTAGTGGTGAGTCCTATATTCCAAGGACAAGCCCCCATTCCTCTACCTATGATGTTTGATTTATGTTATTTACTTTGAAAGAGAACCCAGGACATGTCTTGGCCCCCATCCTATCTTATGATTAGAGGCATTATTGGACATTTTGTAGACTCTTTTATGTTTATATGCTAGGTGTTATATTCAGATATTATGTTTATGGTTGTGGCTATCTATTGGATATTATTTTATGGATTGATCATGAGTAATATGATATGCTTTTATATTACGATATGAAAGATCCTAAGTCTTGTATAGGAGAGTGAGTCATACTTACCCACCCTTTAGTCTTTATGTGTTGTGTGTTATGTGAATCCATGTTAATCCCTATCTTTATGACATCCCCACAGCGTGAGTCCTACTTTCCTGTCCCTTGGAACTATGTGTTTACTATTTTATATACGCTTCTGAATCGATGATATATGAATCGGTGTTATGAGGTTTGTTTGGGGACTCCCGGGTTCTCATTCGCCATGTCACTCCTAAATCCTAGGTCCAGGTCATGACACATACCATAGGAATAGTCCATCTACATAGCATTCATATAGTGTGGGTATACTCCACATCTTGTCATCATCATGAACATTAGGGCCTTAATCACCCTCATTATCATATAATCATTAACATTATAACATCACCATTGTGATCATCATTTAAAACATGTTTTTCAATACTTATAATCATATTCATGAAAGTCATATCTTTATCATAGAAAACTAGGATCATGTGTGGGTTCATGAACAATTGAGTTAAAATCATGCTTAATAAGAATTCATAGAGGAATTGTGCAATTGAAATCATTTTGAACCGTTAGTAAAGGAACTCACATCAATTCAACATGTCCTAATCATCACATACTTGAAATCATATACTTTCATTTTGAAAATGTAGGAATCATGTAATTATTCATAATTCATACATAAATAAGTATAATCATCATGTAAGAATCATGATCCATGCACTTGAAATCGATTCATAAAAGCCCATAAGAATTCATCATGAAACTTCGAGAAAAAAAGAAAAAATTGAGTTGGCTTCATGCATGAAACTGGTCCATGAATGAAACCCTACATACCTCAAGTGAGAACCTTAGGAATTGGAGTAGAATAACCTTGAAATCCTTAGCAAAGCTTGGGACCCTAACTTCAAAGAGTCCGTCTAGAGAGATAAATATTTGAGATCCCTTGAGAGAATTATGAAAATGAATGAGATAGAATGAATAGATAAGATATATATGAGTTAGGTCCGTTAAGTTAGTTAGGTGGGCCAAAATGATGTAGTTTAGGAGTTAAATGAATAGGAAATGTCCAAAAAGCTCTTCATTAAAAGTTGACGGAGCCATTCACGAGACCCCAATCACTGGTCGTGTTCCCAACTACGGCTCGTGTTTTGGCTTCGTAGAACACATGTCACAAAAGTGGAGGTACTGAAAATTGCACTTTCCATACAACGGATAGAAAGCACAGTCTGTGGTTCAATAAACGGACTATCACGGACCGTAGATCCCTTCGTGCAACCTTCTCAGACTTAGAAAAACTTTATTCCTCAGGGACCCCTTTCACGATCCCGTCCACGAGCCGTGGTTCCATTTATGGCCTATCCTGTTAATCGTGAAACGGATTCCAGTAACTTCAAAATTTTCCAACTTTCTGGTCCTTCTCCCAAGAGACCCTTCCACCACTCAGGGTCCCATCCATGAGTTGTGGATTGACTTGTGAACCCCAGTCAATTTCAAATTTTTCTTAACTTGTCATATTCCTAGACCATTCAACATGCAGGGTGTTATAATGGGAGTGCCTCCAAATGAGAAGGTCGAGTTAGTGGCCTACCAACTAAAGGGTGTGTCGCAAGATTTTGGTATGAGCAATGGCTGGGTGAAATATTCAATTGACTCTCTAAATTCTATATATATCACATTAATTGAGATAATAAAAATAACAAATATGAAGCTCATGCTAGCATAGGCACATTTGTCTAGTTATATAGAACATAAAAATAAAATTTGGAGTATATAAAGCAACCCTCACCTCTCCCAAAAAGAAAAAAAGTAGATTAGCCCATCTTTTTTTTTTTTCGTTATTTTTGTTCATAATATTTTGTCCGTTTTAATTATATATAACAAGATTGAATCTGAATCCTAGAAGATTTGGGTTGACAAATGGAAAAAATCAGCAAAGGTATTGAACATACTTTCATTGGAGGGGATTTTCTTGCATCACCCCTCACAAAAAAAAAAAAAAAAAAAAAAAAAAAAACTCGCTTTTGCCCTCTACTTAAAATAAATCTAGAAAACTGATATTCTTGTCCATCCATCTCTCTTCTTATTCTTAAAAAATTAAGAACTAAGAGTAGCATGGGAGTTTTGACCTGCCCTCATAAGATTATGTCTTCCGCATGTATTAAGGTGGGCCCTCGTAAATAGTCATGCGCAAACAATACGAGTATTTCTTATTTCTAACTAATTTCTGGAAATATAGTGCGCATGCCAACAACCTATATCATCAAAATCGTCCACACTTGTACTAGTGGTCAACCACACCTGCTGTCTAATGAATGAATGTAGTAAATAAAAATTTCCCTTATGTAAGAACTAGCGTGCCTCAAACATTTTTTTAAAACATTATCAAAACTTGCAATCTTACTTTAATTTCGGGTCAAACCACTCCTAATAGCTATTAAAAGAATCTTATCCAATGTCAAGATCAGATATATTTATTTTATTCATCATCATTTGTTTATGAATAATCAATTTATGGGGTGGTTAGATTATCTCAAATAGATATATATGGTTGATCTTATACTCCTTCTGTCTCATTTTAGTTATCGTATATACTAAAAATAGTTGTTTAATTAAAGGAGAATTAATTATTTTTTTCAGTTTGCCCTTAGCATTAGTTATTCTAGAGACATGTATAGATAAAAGTTTGGTTATTTATAAGTGATATATTAATCAAACAACACTTCTAATTAATTTTTTCTTAAAAATTGTGTAAATCTTTATCATGACAATTAAATCCAGACGGAAGGAATATAATTTATGGATGATCGCATGAAAGTACAACCTGCAATACTATATTGTAGCTAAGTTTTTAAAATTTGTGTTGTAATGCCTATATATTATGTTTCATAACATTGTTCAAAACCTGGTATATAGCAAATATACTCAATATACAATATTATACACTTTAATTTTATTCTTTTTTACATTAATATTTAAAAATGCAGTACGCAACATGATACCAAATAGATAAACTTATGAGAGATGTTTTACACCCATATACACTATTATATAATATTATACATACTTATGCAAAAATTAAGTATTTAAGATATATATTGTCTTTTGAAAATATTTTCATTGGTAAACATATGTTGTTAATTAATATTATAAAGAAAAAATCATTTATATTTTTAAAATTAGTATATTTTATTTAAAATAAACATAATAAAAATTAATAGTATAAAATTTTGATGAACATCAAGCATGTTTGACGAAAAGGTTAATATTGTGAATGTTAGTAAATATTAAAAAAAATGTAACTCTATAGATTTATTCAACAATGAATTCTAGTTTAGTTTAAAAATTAGAACAGTAAAAATATTATGCTAATGAAAAATTAAACTAGAATAAATAAAAAATAAATAACATAAAAATTGTATGGAAGTATATGAAGAAGTAAAAATAGAATGAGAAGGAAATAAAATATAAATAATAAAAATATTTTTTTTTTGAAATATAAGAATAATAAAAATAAAAAATTAAGATAGTAAAAATAAAAATAAATTAAAACGAAAAATAAAGTAAAATTAAAGGAAGAAATTTCTTTTAAAAAGTTTCATATAATGACATAGTGTAATTACACTAATTCCACCCTCCCTTGAAAATTGAAGAGTATAATTACACTCTTTAAAAAAAAAAAGTACCTCCAATTCCTCTCTTGCTAAGTAATTACATGGCGTATCAAATAGATCAAAAATTATAATTACACCTAGTTATATCAAATCTCAATTACATGATAATTTTTCAAACAGGCTCTAAATCAAAGCGACATCTAGATTTTTATTTTCTTTCTTCTTCGCACATTTGATCAAACAACGAACAAATTAAATAATTTTTTAAAATATTGATCAACTTTGATAGCATTATTATTTTAGTTGTATTTGTGCCTAGTACTCCTGTTTTTTTGTGGCATGCACGCAGTTGCCACTAGTCCTTGTTTACTAGTTACTTGTTGGGTTTGTGGTCACTGTTGCTCATATTCATTTTGATGGAACTATTAAATAAATTAAGTTGGATTTTTCTTTTTTTCAAAATGGAGAAGGTTTAAAATACTATCTAACTATTTGTATTGGTACAAAATTATTTTTTATTTATTTTTCGTTCCTTAGATATTTTTAATATCAATATTTGCTCAAAAATATCTTCACTATTAACCTATTAGTTCATATTTTATTCTTATTTTTAACGATCCCCCTAAAATAAAATCATTAAATATTTATTCATTAACCTAATTTGATTGGTCAGGATTCAAACATTTCTCAAATAAATGATAAAACCACATATGATTCCTATTTTCACAAAATTTATTAGTTGATAATATTTGCATATTAACCTTTATTAAATCAACCCTCCATTTATTAGTTCGACTTATAATTGAAGATCCAACTAAATTGCATATCGCCCTGCTCTTTTAAAAAAAGATTTATTATTTTTTTATTAATATAAAATTTTCTATTTATTATCCAATGTCTTGTTCATTCCCTCTTTTATTCTTTTTCTATCCTTTTATTCTTAATTAGGATAAATTCAAACTTGAAATAAACTTTCTTATGCATATCTTTTTAATCTATATTACTGTTATGGTGGGCGGACTGTGGGGGGGGGGGGGGGGG
>JAABOM020033556.1:0-17178 GCA_011800125.2 Solanum clarkiae
TCTTGAATTGCATGATTTTGAACTAGCATTACACACCCACTAAGTGTTTGATAAAATGTCTTGACAAGGATTCTCAAGTTATTGATGACCTATTACATGGATTATAAGTCAAGTGACTTTATGATGATTAAGGGTTTGTATGTGTGTAATGAATTCATGAAAAGTATCTATAATGTTGTAAGTAGACCACACCTTGTTGGGGAGTGACATTTGTTGTTAGCACGACAAAGGTAGAGATGGTCATCCACAAGGCCAAGATGCAAATGCGGGTCCAAAACAAAGAGAAGGCCAACAAAGGGGTGCTACAAGGAAAAATAGATTCTATGCTCTTCAAGGGAGATAAGGGGTGGATGAGGTGCCCGATGTCATCACCAGTATGTTAAAAGTTTTTGATTTTGATGTGTATCTATTGATAGATCCAGGTCCTGCTCTTTCTTTTATTACTTCTTTTGTTACCAAAAAGCTCCATGTTAGTCTTGAATTGTTGTGTGAGCCTTATGAAGTGTCTACCCCTGTTGGTGAGTCCATTGTTGCTACAAGGGTCTATAGAAATTTTCCCATGTTCATTTTGCATAAAATCTTTTCTTGTGATTTTATTGAGTTAGATATGTTGGATTTTGATGTCATTCTTGGGATGGATTGGTTGCATGCATATTATATTTCCTATTGATTGTAGAATCCATAAGGTTAAATTCCAATTCACTAATGAGCCTATCCTTGAGTGGGAAAGTCGTGATGTGGTGGTCAAGGATAGATTCGTTTCTTGCCTTAAAGCCCAAAGTTGATTTCTAAGGGTTGTCTCTATCATTTTGTGAGGGTTAGGGATGTTGAGTCCAAAGTCCTTCTTATAGAGTCGATTCCGGTGGTTAATGAGTTTCTTGATGTCTTCCCCAATGAGCTTCCCGATGTTCCTCCCGAAAGAAAATAGACTTTGGTATAGACCTCCTTCCCAATACTTAACCCATTTTGTATTCCCGCTTATCGTATGGCCCTGGTGGAGTTGAAGGAGCAATTGAGGAATTTTTTGGAGAAAGGTTTCAGAAGGCCTAGTAAGTCACCTTGGGGTGCACTGGTGTTATTTGTGAAGAAGAAGGATGGTTCCCTTAGAATGTGCATTGATTACTGGCAACTTAATAGAGTCACCATAAAGATCAAGTACCCTCTACCAAGGATTGATGACCTTTTTGATCAACTTCAAGGGGCTAGTCACTTTTCTAAGATTGATCTTCGGTTCATATATCACCAAGTGAAAGTGAGGGAGTGTGACATTCCTAAGATGACTTTCTGGACTAGGTATGGGCACTTTGAGTTTGTGGTTATATCCTTTGGGTTGACTAATACACCAGCTATATTTATGGATCTCATGAATAAGGTCTTTAAACCCTACCTTGACTTGATTGTGGTGGTTTTTATTGATGATATCTTGATTTATTCCCATAGTAAGAAGGACCATATGGATCACTTGAGGGTGGTGTTGCAAATCTTGAGGGAGGTCAGGTTGTATGCAAAATATGAGATATGTGAGTTTTGGTTGAAAGAGGTTGCATTTTTTGGGACATGTGGCGTTGGGTGATGATATTAAAGTGGATCCTAAGAAGACAAAGGTGATTAGAAATTGGCCTAGACCTTTGATTCCATTGGACATTAGAAGTTTCTTAGGTTTGGCGGGTTACTACCAGAGGTTTGTAAATGGTTTCTCTTTTATTGCTTCTCCTATGACTAAATTGACTCAAAAGAAGGCGAAATTTGTGTGGATCTGTGAGTGTGAAAAGAGTTTCCAAACTTTGAAAGATAAGCTTGTCACCGCTCCCATCTTGGCTCTACAAGAAGGGTTGGAAGGATTTGTTGTATATTGTGACGCCTCAAGAATTGGTTTGGGGTGTTTTTTGATGCAAAGTGGTAAGGTGATAGCATATGCCTCTAGACAACTTAAGGTGCATGAGAAGAATTATTTCACTCATGATCTTGAATTGGTGGCCGTGGTATTTGCCTTGAACATTTGGCATCACTACCTGTATGGGGTTCATGTTGATGTGTTTATCGACCATAAGAGTCTCCAATATGTGTCACCCAAAAAGATCTTAACTTGAGATAAAGAAGGTGATTTAGAGCTCCTTAAAGATTATGATATCAGTATACATTATCACCCCAACAAAGCTAATGTTGTGATTGATGCTCTAAGTAGGGTTTCTATGAGTATTCTAGCATATATTGATGATAGTGGCAAAGAGGTGGCTAAAGAGGCTCAATGGTTGGCTAGACTGGGGGTTAGGTTGGATGAAGTTCATAATGGGGGTGTAGTGGTTGTTGATGGTTCTAAGTCTTCCTTGATTGAGAAGGTAAAGGCAAAACAAGATCTTGACCTTGCCTTGCTAGAGTTGAAGGCCTTGGTGAGAGATGGTAAAGTGGAGGTTTTCTCCCAAGGGGGAGATGGTGCCCTTAGATACTAAGGTAGATTGTGTATGCGAAATGTAGATGGTTTGAAAGAATTGATCTTGAAGGAGGCCCATAATTCATCCTATTCCATTTACCCCGGTTCAACAAAGATGTATAGAGACTTGATGGAAGTGTACTGGTGGGGTGGTATGAAGAGAGACATTGCCAAGTTCATATGCAGATGTCATAATTGCCAACAAGTGAAAGTCGAATACCAAAGACCGGGTGGCCTAGCCCAAGATATAGAGATTCCTACTTGGAAAGGGAAGAAATCAACATAGATTTTGTGGTTGGGTTGCCTCAGATAAGGAAACATTTTGACTTTATTTGGGTTATTGTGGATAGAATGACAAAGTCCGCTCACTTTTTACTGGTCAAAACTACTTATGGTGCCGAAGATGCCAAATTGTATATACATGAGTTGGTTAGATTGCATGGGGTGCCCTTATCTATCATTTCGGTTCGTGGTGCTCAATTCAGTTCTCACTTTGGAGGTCCTTCCAAAGAGGTCTTGGTACCAAGGTTAACACAGCCTTTCATTCTCAAACGGATGGTCAAGCCGAGAGGACAATCCAAACCCTTGAGGATATGCTTAGAGCTTGTGTGTTGGAGTTTAAGGGTAGTTGGGATGGACATCTTCTACTCATTGAATTTGCTTACAACATAGCTACCACTTAAGCATTGGTATAGCTCCTATTGAAGCTCTTTATAGTAGGCATTGTAGATACCCAATTGGGTGATTTGAAGTTTGGCAAATGGCTTTGCTAGGTCCGAATTTGGTTATGGAAGCCTTGGAGAAGGTGGGGTTGATTAGGGAGAGATTGAAAACAGCACAAAGTAGACAGAAGTCCTATTCCGATATGAGAGAAGAGATTTTGAGTTTAAGGTTGGTGATTAGGTTTACTTGAAAGAATCACCTATGAAGGGTGTGGTTCGATTTGGCAAAAAAGGGAAACTAAGCCCAAGATTTATGGGTCCTTATAGAGTTTTAAGGAGGATTGGTAAGGTTGTTTGAGTTGCCTATAAAGATGAATATGGTTCATCCGATTTTCCATGTATCCATGTTAAGGAAGTGTTTGAGTGACCCAAGTGCTATAGTGCCCTTGGATGTTATCGGTATTGTGGAAGATAATTTGGCTTATAAGGAGGTCCCCGTGGAGATTTTGGATAGACAAGTGAAGAGGTTGAGAAACAAAGATGTAGCTTCCGTCAAGGTCCTTTGGAGGAACCAACAAGTTGAAAATGCTACATGGGAAGCCGAGGCGGACATGAGAAAGCAATATCCATATCTCGTCCACTCTACTCAAGCTGAAGGTACTAATTTAAGTCCCCTATATGATTTCAAGTCTTAAATTTCAACCCTTATGTCATTTTGCATGCATACATGTTTATGTTGAGAAGTTTATGCTGATTTTTGACATTCATGTTGAGATTTTTGAAAACGATGTTTAAATGTATTTGTTGCATTCATGTTAGGCTGAAATTTTCACGACTACTTCTCTTATGTACGTTTCTTTTACATTCAGGGACGAATGTTCCCAAGAGGAGATATCAAAAATGTGCTTCGAAAATGCCCATAATCATAACTTTCCTATAACTTAAAATCCATGCGTGATATCAAAAATTCGACTTCATATTCTTGATCGGGGAGCGAAATTCAGTGGGAAATGTGTAGCCCAAAATTTAGAATACCCATAGCGAAAAATGATTTTTGCAATTTCTTTGGAGCCAAAAAGGGTGTGCGATAGTTCTGCAACTCTTATCCATTGTGGATCAGTGTTATCACTTCCTTAATTTTTCTATTTTGGCCTAAGGTATAAGGGTCATAGCCCCATGCCCACTCATGCATGAAAACACCTATACTTATCCATTTTCAACTCTATATCACTTAAGAACCTCTCAAAACCCTCTCCAAGACTTAACCAAATATTTCATCCAAATTCAAGTATCCCAAGTTTAATTCCGAATCTCAAGAACTCTATTCAAGTTTCAAGTATTCTTCAAGTCTACATCAAGAAAACCCAAGTTTAAGATATGGGAGTTTCATCCATTGGGTCCTTTCACTCATGGAGCTCAATTTTACTTTTTATGAAAGTTACATGTTTTCAAGTTGCATCACCTATAGGTATCTCTTATTATGGATTTTGATTATAAATTATGTTGGGGTTTTACGAAATATTGATAGAATATGCATGTTTATTTATTTATTTCAAGCTTATACTTTGAATTGGTTTTGTCTATTGAGACTATGCATGTTTTGAGCTATAAAACTATGATCTATTATGAGATTAGATGGTGGATTTCAAGGTATCTTACGGGATGGTTTTACTATATGTTGGTGGGTTGATTTCCATTGAGTTTCCTCATATTATTTCACTCTTGAATTGCATGATTTTGAACTAGCATTACATACCCACCAAGTGTTTGATAAAATGTCTTGACAAGGATTCTCAAGTTATTGATGACCTATTACATGGATAATAAGTCAAGTGAATTTATAATGATTAAGGGCTTGTATGTGTGTAATGAATTAATAAAAAGTATCTATGATGTTGTAAGTAGGCCACACCTTGTTGGGGGTTGACATGCCTAATCACCTTGTTGAGGGGGCAATATGCCCTAATAAACTTATTGAGGGGGTGACATGCCTCAATCACCTTGTTGAGGGGGTGACATGCTTCAATCAACTTGTTGGGGGGTAACATGCCCAATCACCGTATTGAGGGGTGAGTATCTTGATCATCTTGTTGAGGGGTGACACGCCCAATCACTATGTTGAGGGGTGAGTACCTTGATCACCTTGTTGAGAGTGACATGCCCAATCACCTTGTTGAGGGGTGGGTACCTCAATCACCTTACAAGGGGGTGACATACATTGGATTCCAAGAAGTAGTTGCTTGGTCTATGATGATTATGGTCTCTTTATAAGCATATTTTACTTCAAGCATTGATCATGCATGCCATATTGATATTATACTTATCCATTGCTCATGACAATACATTTTGACTATATTGCCTTAATTCTTGTTGCATTACATCCTACATACTTAGTACATTCAAATGTACTAAACGCATACTCTATGCCTACATGATGTGTAGGAACCAGAGCACCTTTCGATCATCATCGACATGGCTAGTTTTCGCACTTCGGAAGAAAAGCTTTGGTGAGACCTCAAGTCGCGGACTCTAGCTATGCTACTCTTACTGTTTGATGTCTCTTTATGTTGAACACTTGATACTATGAAGTTGAACTCGGAAAGTCTCTTGACCCCTGCTCCAATCTATGTTAGAGGTGTTGTTGGAATAATTATATACTTATGCTATGAGCTTGACTCTTGGGTATTTTATGATTATCAAAGACTTTCCCTTAGTCCTTTTTTCCTTATTTATATCTTTTGTTGTTGTTATTTTCCTTCCGCGACCAAGAATGTGTGATTAATATGCTAAGAGGCTTGTTTGGGGTTCCTTGGGGTTCCCTATTTGCCATGTCACGTCTAGGCCCTAGGATTGGATCGTGACACTTTCACCGCATTTAGCCCAAATTGCAAGGAATAATGTCACGATCCAAATGGTGTGTGATTGAACTTGTCCTTAGCTCATCCAGGCAAGTCAGACTAAAATAGAAATAACTAAAGAAATGCGGAAGCTAAAACAATAAAATAATCTAAAAAAGAAAAGAACAAGCATAAGAAATGAATGTCAAAGTCTAAAACTATCACAGAACTTGGTGTCACGGGTACAAGCCTCTACTACAATAAAGTTTAAAGAAATAAGTACGTGTCGATGTCTTTGCTTCTCAAATAAAAACAAAAGGTAACAGAATTCTAAAAGTACATCGAGAAGAACTAGTTGTTACCTTTCAAACCGTCTTGAAGCTCGGTCCAATAAGGAATGTAAGATCAAAAAGTACCGAGCTCAATACCTACATAAGTGTAGAAGCAAGGGTGAGTACCTAACAACATGATACCCAATAAATGAATTCTAAACCTAGTAAAGCAATGAAGAACCCAAGTACTCTTTCCATCCCAATACATACCTCCAAAACTACAAACCTACAATCAATGAAACCCAAAATACACAACATATATAACATATACATCATTAACCACGTTCATACTCACTTGTACAACTTAATCAATTTCACAATCTCGAGGAAACACATCAACAAGGAGCATCTATTCATACCACATAGACATCAACAAGAAATTCAAATAATCCATGTATAATGCCACAATGAGTGAGTGCAATATGATGTAAATGTGATGTCAGATAATCATGATGCATGTCTGTCCTATGATACACATCCACTGATCAATTAAAGACGAAACCTATGTGAATCTCACTTAGACCATATATCCACCAAAAATGACCTCTGCAAAATAATCTAGCTAGAATATTGCCCCAGCTGTCGAAAATGACCTTAAAAATATCATGCACTAGAATATTACCTCGGCACGACCAGTAGAGACCTTAGTACTAAATATCAATGCTTCTCTCAATAACCACGACAAGTAGAGACATCGTCCTATAAATCAATATTTTTTTCATCTCATTTCCACAGTTCAAATGCAAATAAGTACATCAATGATGGATATGTGAATGAGATATAAAATCACATGATATTATATTATATATCTCAATATGATGCTTGTCACCGGGAGCATACCCTTGGCGTGGCTGACACTTGAAGAACCATTGTTGATTCCTCAAGAGAACCACTTGGGCTCATCATCACATCAATTCAACAATGAAAGAAAAAACTCAAATAGAAAGACATCATGTGAATAAAATATAACTCTACTGCATCATAGCTTCCAATGAAATAAGTTGAAATACAAAATACTCATCAAATCCTCTACTCAAATGTCTATGAAGCTTTTATTCAACAATCTAGATGGTGCCATGACAGGCTATGGACACCTCAAATCAAAGAAAATAAAGTACTCCATTGAAGTAAAAGATAAAAAGGGCTTCTCCAAAAATGCAAGGAGGGCTCACCAACTCTGGAATGCATTGATCTAGGCTTCGATGATGCGTGGGTTGAAGTCCTCTATCACCTGTATCCGTATCATATAACGATGCAAGACCAAATGGACATCAGTACATAGAATATACTGGTATATATATAAAATAACTCAAGAAAGTAAAGCTCAACTCACTTGACTTGACTCAACAATTCATGCTCAACTCATCACATGCAAGTTTAAAAGTAAATCATGCTTTTAAAATAAGCTCAGTAGAAATAAACTTAGTTTAAAATAATAATCAATCAATATTGCTTAGGAATTTCTCTTAATTAATATCTAATCCCATCACCTTTAGTTTGGTGACGCACAACGAAGGAGATGTCACTGCCACGCCCGCCCTAAACTTGCCACAGAAAATGGCTATCAACTCTCACATGGATCTATAGTAGATGTCCAACTTTTGGGACATGAGTAACCAGAATGTGTCACGTGACTATCCTATGCTGGCAATGTAGTTCTGTGAGTTAGAGTACTTATTTACTCGCTCCTAATTCGGTGCTCGATACTCCTCTCAAGACTAAAACATTCTCAACTCATCAATAAATTCAATCCTCAAATTCTCAATCAATTAACTCAAATCTCAACCTCATTATATTATCTCATCTCAACTCATCTCAGTTACTCATTAACTCAGTCAATCGAGGAAGGCAATCAACTCAACTCAGACTCATACGGTCATTTAGACTCACTCAATGAGACTCATCATGTCATGCAAGCAAGATATTTATATATAGTAGTGTATATGACTAAATGCAATGTGCTTCCCATACTCAACTATGCTCAATTTACTCAACTCAGAAATCAAACTTAACCCCAATTCAGTACATGCACATAATTTCATAAATCATGCAATTTAGGTTTTATCTATCAAGTATAAAACTTTGCCTCAAGTTCATATTAGTAATTATACAATGCAACAAGTACTTCATGCTTTATCAGGAGAATTCATAATATATGAAGAAACTTCAGTATTATGATAGTAAAATATGTCAAATAACAACTATGTTCTCAATTTCGACTCGAGAAGATGAAAAGGGGCATGTGAACGAAGGTAGTTCCATACTCTAGTAAGCCTCACATATCTGCTAATAGCAGGAACAATCAAACTCCAATTGCTCCTTGTGTTAGGATCAAGAACCCTTGCTCTTCTTCCTATCTAGTGCTCTTAAGAAAACCCTAAGGTGTGGAATAGTGGAATAATACGCTTAAGGTTATGTTTCAGGACCTAAATTAAGTCCAAAACGTCTAAGTTTTATAGAAAAAGGGACTGGAATAGACAAAATTACTCTTCTTAAAAACTATCGCCTGAGTCTATGAGACCCTGTCTATGGGTCGTATACCATTCTACGAGTCATAGAGGACTTCTCGTAAACTAGGGGTCATGAAAATTGAGTTACTAAAATTTGTCATGAAACCTCCTCTCCGAGTCGTAAAATATTCTACGGGTCATCTGCTAACTCGTAATTCAAGATACTGAAAAATTGATATTTGGACCATCAATCCATGAAATCAATCTATGAGGCGTGAAATACTTTACAGGTCATATACCATCTCATATATAGGCCTCAAACTTAGAAAATTTTCACCAACTCATCTGGCGGTTTCACGAGACCTATTTTATGAGTCGTAAGCCTGTCTACGAGTTGTAAATGGCCCTCGTGAACCTTTTTCTGCAGCTTTGCTCAGCCTTTTTGTAGCATTCCCTATGTATCCACTTCAGATTAGGTAAAAGGAGTTAGGGGATGTTTACAATGTTATCCAATATAGCTCAACTAGTACATCATCATTCATCAATAATCAACTCACAACAAGTATATCATGTTTCATGTACGAATTTCTGCCTCAAAACATCAAGTAATATATCATTATCAATGTTTCATCTCATTTCACAACTTAATTCACGTAATTTGTACATTTCAATCAATGCACATTTCATTTCAAGTAATCAAGTTAGAAATACAATGTTTAACACATTTAACATAGGTTAGAAATACATTTGTTTTAACCAACAAAGTAAAGATCAATCCAAAACTAGAGCTTTCCCATTCTATAGTACTCCAAAGTACCACAATCTATTCGAAATGAATTCACAATCACAATTTGAAGCTAATGACACTAAAATCACACGATTTGGGAAAAAGAATAAAACAGATCAAAATTTCAATATCGAAAAATGAAATGGATATCTAAAAATTTTACGTAAAAATGATCTTTGAGGCTTTAGGCATCTAATAACAAAAACTGTTTTAAAAAGGAGTTGAAATGAGTCCACAATCACCATTTTTATTTTGAAAAATCAAGTCATGAAATCTCCAAATTTTTCAATTAAAATTCCTAATTTTGATGTTAAAATCATGAGTAAATCGAGTGAAACTGAAGAAAAGAGTTGAAAATAACTCCCTTGTAAAATCACCCAAATTCGAGCCCGAAAAGATGAAAATAGAGGAAAAATAAAGAAATCTGACATTTTAAATTAAAACACTATTCTAGATTAGTTAACCCTCCGTGATCATGGCTTGGGGCTCAAACACCAAGGCCAAGATAGTCAAACCTTCATGAATGCGGAAGGGTGTCCGCGCACACGAAGTTTAGGGAGACATACCCTCCACGAATGCAAAGGTCATTCACCTCTCACGAATGCGAATCACCTTATCCAAACACAAAGGCTAACACACAGCCTCCGTGAACGCAGAAGGCAAAGCACAATTGCGAAGAAGGGTTCAGAAATACCAAATATTAGTTATTGCTACAACATCAAATTCATGAAATGGACCCTTAGAATTTGTTCGGAACCCTAATACACACAGACCAAATATGCAACCCTACTGAATTTGACGTTCGGACTCAATGGAATCATCGAAACTCGAATCTGAGGCCTCCTTGACCTGAAATCCAATAAGTCACAACTAAACTAGTTTAGGCCACTTGAAATACTAAAATGCTACCCAACACCTAAAAATTATGACGGGTCTCATTCTACTGCTAAAATCACCTCCCAAAACCACTAGAATCATCAGAAATCCAGTCTGAGCTTCAAAACACAAAATGTTGACCAAAGTCAAACTTTATTTTAATTTTCAACTTCGGGCCTAAAATTCACATAACACTTCTGTATTTGAATCCGAAAACTCGCCTAAATCAATTTTCACATTTCAGAACGGATGGAATCGACAAAATTTCGTTCCGAGACTCGGAACTCCAAATGACTCAAAAATTCAAAATTTGACAACTCTAGCTTTCCAAACTCATTTCCTTAGCAAAAACTCAACTTTCTATAAGATTTTCAAAAATCGGATTTCAAAACCTTTTAAATATGACTGGGGGAAGTTGCCGGGAGGGGTAAAATGATAATTTTATCAGAATTGATAAAAATGACTTTCAGGGTCATTACAAATAAAAACTTCGAGTAAGGACATTGATGATTTTCAACTTATGACTATGCAATAAAAGATTAAAATGCTTACTCGTGTATATGAACGATCTAAAGCAAGATGGGTTGCTAAAATAGAAAGGCTATGTGCAAGACCTTAAAAGCGCTCATGGAACAAATAAACAACCTCATTGTTAATGGTAAAAGTATGCCCCCGTCTCCTCTTCAGTCCCAATAAATTCAGTAAATATATACATTTGATAAGAATGATGATTGTGCAACCCTAACACTTGATGATGGCTTATTTTAGTTAGGATTCGATGTACATACACTGAAAGTCTTATAAACTATTTAGTATTATCGAATGTTTCGTCAAATTAAATTTTGATAGACCTTTTAGAATACTGTGTTGTACTTTCAGTATTATTCTTGTTGTTGTTAAGTTATTGAAGGTTTTTGGATATGACATAGGTTTTTTTTATGATTGAAGCATTACTCTTCATTGTAGGTATGTCTATCAACTATTTCTTGTTTGGCAAATAATTTATTGCTTAAATACAAGTTTCTTCTTTTGATTTTCGTGCAGAACAATGAATTGTGTCGATTAATTTGTCAATTTTTGCTAAAACTAAAAAAAGCGAAGATTATTCATCAATTTGTTTATCAATACGAAAACAAACTCATGGATAGTGTTAGTTTATTCAATATATGAAAAATAAAAAAATTTTAATGATTAAAATATATAATATTCATAATATAAATCAACACCAACCCTTAGTTTAAAAAAAAATTAATTCACCAGATTTTTAATATAAACTAGGCAAATTAAATTTAATTAAATCGACGGCCGGTCCTCAATTAAAATTACCATAGTGTGTTTGTTTACTAAATTTGACCCACATGAAACCGTTGACGTGACCGTTCATTCTTAGTAGATTTTAATTAAAAAAAAAAAATTGAGGGTGTCGTACGTCTTTGGCCTTCGATTTTCAACCAATTTTTAGTTAATGCAAGTTTACCTAGCTTTAGAAAAAAAAATGGATGTTGACAATTGTGCTTTCATTTAATTTTGTAAAAAAAAATTTGACGTTGAGACACACCCTATGGTTTTAAAACCTTTTTAAGGGAATCAAGGATTATTTCCCTTATTTTTAAAACATGAAAATCTTGCTGATGCATTGGTGTAGACTTCTAGTGTCCCTTTATAAGCATATATTTTAGTAGCTAAAACCTTCATGTAAACTACTATAATTGTTCTTTATAAAAAGATTCTGTCACTTCAAGCACGTAGCCTTGATGGAACAAATGAAATGAATTATACATATATTCCAAGTCCATTAAGAACTAAGACTTCTTTAAAGTATTTTAGGTTAATATTAAAGCTCTGGAACCTTACCAAACACTAGCTTATAGCCATATGTTCTTGAAAGGAATCAAAATTTCATATTGTTACCAATGATTAAGAGATAAGTCGAAGACTGTGGTAAGTTATATTTATGATTCGATAACTACTTCTGGAGCCATCTTGATAATATTGGAGTCTAAAGTCAAACTTGACAGCGAGATCTTCATTTTTTTCTTCATTGACATATATAAATTGAATAATAATAATAATATATTCAGTGTAATCTAAAATGTAAGATGTGGAAGTGATGCGATATATGCTGACCTTGTAAAGTAAAGATGTAAAAAATGCAAATTTTTAATGAAAACATATAATATAAAGTTACAATAATAAAACTTGGCTCAAGAAAATGATATCGAAATAGTATTGAGTTGAATTTGATAAGTTGATTTTAATGATATTAAAATAATATTGACTTGTTGCAGACTCCAGTGCTTGAAATTTGAAGTAGATATCAAATTTATATTTTCGACAAGTCATTGTCAACAACAACAACAATATACTCAATGAAATCCCGCAAGTGTGGTCTGGGGAGAGTAGAATGTATGCAAACCTTACCACTACCTCAAAATCCAACAAGTGGGGTCTGAGGAGGGTAGAATGTACGTAGACCTTACCACTACCTCATCGAAGTAGAGAGGTTATTTCCTGAGAACTCTCATCTAAAAACCCATAAGCAGAAAGAACTAGATATGACAAAAAAGGAAAGGGAAAGGAACAGAAAGAGCGACTAATAATGAATAGCACATGGCAGTATGTAAATATGATAAAACTGACACATATATTATAGATAATGAGAACACTTGATAAAAAAACACGTCCTCCACCTAACCCTACTATACCCCAGGGCCATGCATCCATCTAAACCTACCAATTAACCTGCTACTCTAATTCGCGACCTCCATTCTTTTTAATCTAAGGTCATGTCTTCGGTGAGATCAAATTTCACTATATCTTGTCTGATCACCTCCACCGAAGTCTTGTCAATATCCAAAATTTGTGTCCTTAGTCATAACAGCGGATGTAGCTACTCCATTTGTTTACATCAAGGTTTTAGTGCGGATGTAACTTTTTGTGGATGCAATCGTTGAAGAAGGCATGCAAGAGCTATAAGTAGATATGAAGTCGGGATGTAAAGTTTTTGTGTTTTGTCATTGTATTCTGAGCTCGTTTTAGTTAGTTACTAAGTTTTCAATTAAGCATTTATATATATTTAATGAATATTTTCATATGAACACAAAATTTAAGGAAAAACTTTTGCCCTGATATGTGGCAGTTTTAGATATTAAATCATATCAACAGCTTTCGGGTGGTCACAGCATTGAAAGCGTGAAATTCAATTAGGACAGGAGAATGACTGTTAAACAGATTGTAATATCTTTTTAACATTAATTTGAGGTGTTTAATATATAAATAAAAGTAACTTTCAATAAAAACAATTTGGTTTGAAGTCAAGTTATAATTGAATTAGTTATTTTTGTATTATTTCTCGCTGAATAGTCCATTTGGCATATTAATTTAGTTTTTGGAGCTTTTTTCATTGTTCAAAATAATTGAATTGTTCAAAATTCAAAATAATTGAATTGTTCAAAATTTAAAATGAATATTTAAAACTTTTTCATATTTATTCTTTCATTTATTGAAATTTTATTTTTTTACATTACTTATAAAGCTAGATTTATGATTACAGGAGTAGTATCATATTATTATTCTATTATTTCAGTGACTTTATGATTGAGTTATTTCTGATTTTAACTATTTCAGATTATTATTTCATTTAGAGACAAGAGTCACTCATTCCCATTTTAATTATTAATTTTGAATAAATAACTCCTAATTTTAAACCAAATAAAGAACTAGAGGATACTAAAAAGTCAATTTAAAAATATTCGTATATTTTTTAATCCATCAATCGAAACAAATGTTTAGTGTAAGTTTGCCAAGTGGAGGTGCGTGTTAAAGAAAAAAGAAATGGTCGTGGAATAAATGCCACGCAAGCAGAGAAGCGTAGACCACGGAATATATGAAGCCCATGGGCCCATTGATAGAGACAGCCCGTGTTAACGTGGCAGGAAATGTACGGTGTAATGGGCCTGGGGCCCAAAGACTCGTTTTGCAGCGGGAAAATGCAGATAAGAATGTAAAGGGGGGCCCAATTAAGCGGACTGAGGTTTGGATCTTGAGCATAAGCGTCCAAATAAGTAACACGTGGACCATCGTTTTCATGGGACACCACTGCCCACGTGGGTGCCATATCTTCATGTCTCATTATATCTCAACCAATATTTAACACTATCCTTGGCCCCTTTTTTGTTTTTTCATCCAGGCAGTAACAGTTATCCAGTTATTAGAATCGATCTATTGGAAAACTCGTTTTGATCATTAAATTTGCTCTAATTTATATTGGTTGATATATTTAGTTGGCTATGGGATTATTGAATTTTCCAGTTATAAGAGGTCGTGATGTGTTAGTTTCGTTGTTTCATGTACCATTTCTTTTTTTTTTTATCCGTTTAAAAACAAAATATAATATTACTTTAATTAGAAATAATATATTTTTTAATTTTATTTTTACTCTTAATAAAATAATTTTCAGTCACACAAATAGTCTAATATTGATTTTAGATTATAAATTTTAAAAATTTTCTTTTTTAAAAAAATTATGTCAAATCAAAAAATATAAAATAAAATAAGAAGGAGAAAGTATTTTTTTTATTTCGATTGATGTGATATTATATTCAAAAAAATTTTAAATTGATGATTATTGTTACTTATAATCATATAAAATTATGTACTAAAATATAAATTTTAAATTATATAAATTTAAAATATATTAGTTCAAATAAATATTGAGAATTAATATAAAAAGTATTTATATAAATAATACATTGTACATCAAATATTATCCTTTTTTACGATAATTTTTTATCACAATTTATAGCATATTTTACTAATAAAATTATAAAAACACACTTCTCTTTCTTCCTCTTTTCTCTTTATCTTTCTCCTTCTCCTTCACTTTCTTTTTCTCTTTCTTCTTTGCGTCTTTTTTTTTTCTTTTTTTGGTTCCATTTTCTCTCTCTTTCAACACTTCATTTTTAATATTATTGTTATGAATTTTATTATTATTCTTTCAATAAATATAGTATATTTTTTAATAATGTAAAATTAATTAAATTATATTGAAATATTTAAAATTTACATTTTGCATTGAAAGATGCTTATAATATGTACTAGTTTAGTGTACGTGTATTGCACGTGTGTATCACATCAATATTATTAAATTGAATATTTTAAATATTTAAAAATTCTTAATAATGTCATAGAAATATACATTTTTTTTATTATTCATTCTATGTTCAGAATTTATATTGAAATCTAACTAATTCAAATTCAAAGTTGACAGATCTCATTCGAGAATAACGCTCTACTAAAATTTTTTTTAATACTCAGCCTACAGAATTCTAAGTAAATGGAACATTGACAAAAATGATTGTGGTAAAACGAAAAATGACAACTTGATGTTGCACTGAAAGAAAATTGAAAGTCATCTGTCAAAAGTCTTTATATTGTACTTAATATATAAACTTTGATATACTTAACTCAGATTTAACTATTTCATCTAATTAACTTTAGTAAATAATAGTGTAACATAAAAAATACTAATGGAGAATAACATTTTTTTTTAAATAATTAAAAATAAAAATAACGAAATATAAAAGAAAATATAATTTTTTTTAAATCCTTTCTAATAACAAATAGTTTAAGAATATAGAAAACTTTATAAATTTTGATGGGAGAAAATCTTAGAACTCTTACAATATAATTTTCTCTTATAATATATTTTAAGATTCCTTAATTTTTAATTTTTTCCTGTTACCATGTATTTTAAGATTCTTTGATTTTATATCTCCTAATACCCCTTACCATAAATAATTTTCTCTTCCCATATATTTTATGGCTCCTTAATTTTTAAAATATATTTTTCTCTTGGTATACATTTTAGTATTCTTTAATTATTAATTTTCGTAATATCTCTTACCTTATATTTTTCTCTCCTCATATATTTAAGACTTCTTAATTTTAAAAAAATATATTTTTCTTGCATTATATATTTTAGAACTCTTTAATTAATAATAAGTATATAAAACTAAATTATTTTATTTATATTATATTATTAAGCACAAAATTTTATAGGAATTTGTTATGAGTATTTCTATCCAAAAGACATAAAATGTCAACCTTTTCGATGTTGATGAATGAGTAGGTCGATGTTTAAGCAAAACCTTAGTCACTATAATAACTTTAAAAACATATATAATATTTGCAGCAACAACAATAACATACCTATACACAGAATTTATCCCTAATTTACTATTATTATTTTTTATGAAATAGGAAGTTGTTTACAATTGTTTTTTATATTTATTTAAACCGTTCTTTTGCCTATTTTGTGGCCTATTTCAATGGACCCTTTTCTGAAGCTTTTTGGAAAAAATCTTTTTTGCCTAATGACGATACATTTATACTTATATACTTTTTTTTAGATCAAATTTATTTTAGTTGAAAAAAGATGCTAGACAATTTCTTTATTTATTTTTTTATTATGTTTATTATAGTTAATATTTTATAATATTAAAATAGAGATATTATTTTAAAAAATAATAAAAAGACAATTTTGTATAAAGAGGAGTTCTTTAATGAAGGGCAAAAAATTCAAACAACATTATTAAGAACCTTCACATTTTTAATATAGTATAGATTATTTACTGAATTTAAAACGTCTTATAGTTATTTTTTATTATTTTCTCTTATTTAAGATATTAAAATAAATTTTATATTAAAAATATATTATTTATATTCTCCACGTGCATTAAAAAATATCTATAATACATATAAAGTATTGAATTCAAAATGTACTACAATTGTAGTATTTATTT
>JAABOM020033567.1:0-17175 GCA_011800125.2 Solanum clarkiae
TGGGGGGACGGGAGGGGGTACTGTTACAGTAATTTGAGAATGTAATTAGTAGGAATGTAACCAGTGTCCAGAAGTTAGTTACTAGTGTCCAAAAGTTAGTTAAGCGAGAAAAAGTTAGTTGAGACTATTGTAACTGACTATATAATAGATTTGGTTTGTTGGAATAAGTGGATCAAAGAGGTATATAAGGAGACATTGTAATCGGTAGTTGGATTTCATGATATGAAATATACAAGTCTTCTTCTCCAAAATCCTATTCTCTTTATTCTTTGTCTTCTTTTTCTTCCTTCATAGATTGTATCCTCGAGTTCCTCATGGACAATCATTCGATCCTCGAATCCTTGTGATTCCTGAAATTGAGTAACAATTCATCCCTAATTTCAAAATCATTTTTCTTAACTTGGTCTTGAAAGCTTAGGAGCATGGTTTGAGGTAATTTGCAAGGGAATTTTCTAGATTTCTTCATGCGATAAGAATTTAATCCTAAATTTATATTTTTCTGCTAATCTATTAAGCTGTGACTTAATGGAGTTTGAAATTGGAAATTTGAGGAATTTTTATATTTCCTTTGATTTGGTGGCACCAATTAATCTGACTTCTCGAACTCCATTTAAGGCAAGTTTTTATGAAGTATTAAGATAATGATTAATTGTACTAAGGGGTAACGAATAATGAGAGTCCTGTAAAAATGTGATAATGAGCTTTATGTGAGTATATGTACCATGTTATGGGTAACTGGAGATTTTCTTCTTGACTTAGTGAACTCTGTGACCATGCAAGCTTGATTTTTAACTACCACATTGATTAAGTGCTTCTGTTGCTCACCTGATGTTGATGAAATAATTTTTAGCTGGAGGCTTGCATATGAATGCTGGATATATAGACTTCATGAAGTATTTTACCAGGGCATTTTTTAGTAAAAAGTCATTCGGTATTTGATGGATATATAGACTTGATGAGTCCCAGATGGATTCTCGAGTACGTAATATAAGAAGTGAGTGTATATAAGTAAGTTTCTAGCCATGTAAGATACATTACGTTATCCTTCCATTTTCATATGTGGTATATCGATATGGTATGATAAATGGTTAAGTAGTTATGAACGTGGTTTAGTAGCATATTTAGGACATGCTCTTGATTCTCGTGTTGCCTTGAAGTAATAAAATGTTGTAGTGTCCTTTCTGATATTGACCGAGAGTTGAATACAGTATAGCTTCTGGTCAGAATTTGTTACATACATGCATGGACATTTGTTACTTAGTAGTGAATATGACAATATAGGATGATCATCGCCATCATATCATATTAGGGTCCTGTTGATAATAGATGCATTCATTGTAGTCATCATTGCTTTTCTGTACCTTGTTGTGCATGTTCTCAGTTCAGTAGGAGTGGTGGGTGATCTGAGTTTGAAGTTTTAGAGGTAGCTGTTTGGGTGTTCTATTATATTTATGGTTTGATCCTCGTCTTTCCTTATTCTTAGATAAGGTAGTTCTTGTTTTATGTTTTGAGGTACTTGTGTTATAGAATCTATTCGTTTTTTAAATGGTTTGATTGATCCCAATTTTGGATCATGACATCTCTCACACTTGGGAGACAAAGTTAAGCTGGTGGAGCCACATAGGAGTTTCCATATCTAGCAACACACAAATTACAATAGTATCCAGATCAGTGTGGACTATTTCATAAGCCTTAATCTCTCAAGTGATTATCATCTATCGTGTAAACTCCTTCAATCATTTCGCAATGCGTGAAAATTATTATCTGTTATCCAAATGCCATAGATAATTTGACGAGAGTTAAGCACAACATGTATACAAGAGGTCATATTAAATTGGTGAATAAAGCTGAAATATTCGACTTTAAGCACTTTATGTTAAAAAGATACATTGTATTGTGAACAAACCAGATTCGATGTGTGATTGCTTTCCAATCTGTCTTCTTTCTTTACTTTAGAATCACCAGGAGTCTTCCAAATCTGTCTGTTAAAGTACCTTTTCTTATGACTATATTAAAGGGACCAAAAAAGTGTAATCACACTGCCTGTTCACTTTTTGGCTCTTGATAACATTCAAAGCCAATACAAAATAATGTTCTTTGTTTCTGAACTGACGCCGAGCCAGATGCATCCCTATTTAACTCAAACATACAATAAAAAACTAATGGTTTCTAATTTTTGGACCACATTCTTAGACACGCAATTGTTGGATCAATAGAAATGCTAATAGCACGATCAAATGGTAAACAAAAACATTATATATTGTTGCCCACCTGAATCTTGAGCAGAAGAAGTGATTTTTGGTTTATCATACTGAAACTACGTTATTTTCCTAGTAAAAATAAAAACCCCTTACTGTACAACAATTATCTTATCAAAACAATATAAAAGAGAAGAAAAGAAAAAAGAGAAAAATTAATCACAACAAATTGGACACCGTATAAGTCCATTCTCATTACAATCTGGGCATCTCTGGAAGCCATATTCATCTTCCTCAGGTTCCAATTCGCCGTATTCTACTTCATAGTAGATTTTACAACAACCTGAGCATGTGTCACATGGTATGAACCTAATATCTCCACAGGCCTCACAAACTCCATTTCCAACAACATTACCACCATTCTCTATTTGTTTGCAATTTTCTACTAACTTCTCGAGCAGGCCATCCTCATTCATTTTCTTTATTTCATCGGCCCGACCAATGTACTTTTTTCCCAAGAACACCCTTGGTAATCCCCCTCCAGTATATTCCTTTCCCAATAACTCTTTCAATTCGTCCTTGAATCCTGAATGCATTGAAACATCTCTTTCATCAACCTTAACACCTAGTCCCTTGAGAATTACACGAACGTGACAACAATCCTCGTATGTTTTTCTCACCCCTCTTAGGCTTGTAAAGTAAATAACTAATTTGTCCTTCTCATGAGGCACCACCGATTTAGACTCAACATTTTCCCTGCTTGAATTACTGACTAACTCAGCCTCATCATCGGATCCCTGGACGACTAATGGCTTTAGATGAAAAGGGTTAGCAGGTGGAAGCTCTTCAAGTGCTTTTCTGAATGTGGAAATGACTTGAGGATCGAAATCATACACTATAGATGTTCCATTTGAATGTATACTAGATTCATTATCAGCCATTTTGGGTGATTCTTGGGCAACAGTGGGAGAAACAGGGAAAGAAAAACTATGTTCATGATGATGGTCTGAAGGTTTAAGAGGCGTAATATCTTCAAGACCTTCCATTAATTCCCAAGCATTAATAGTTTCTGGCTCACCTGGTGGTGTCCTAACAGGTGTCTTAGGAACAAGTACAACTGTTGGGATTTTGTCCTTGATCATTTGTGACCATGTTTTTGCCTCAATCAATAACTCATCTCTTTCGGCATTGTAGTCATCGATTTTGAATGCAAAGTGATCATTTCTGAAACTTTGACTCAGGTTCGTTGAATCAAGTTTCAATGATCCTAATGTGGAGGATGTGAGATTCACCTTATGTTGTTCTTGTTCATGCATATCTTTATTTTTTGGTATGTACAATGACTGACTTCTGCGTACAGGGGAATATGGCGTGTGGCAATTTTGACATACTTTTGGGTTTGAAGTTGCACAACCCATAATTCACTTGATTGTGAAATTTATGTGGGTGAAGATACCAATTTTGTAGAAATTATATCGTACACCTAGTTATCTGGGAAAAATGGCTACTAAAAATGTGGATGATTTATTAAAGGAAACTAACTCAACATCAATGAATTGATTTATAAAAGGAAAAAAGTTTTCATCATAATTGACGAGACGACAAGAAGACAATTACCTTAAAACAAAAAGAAGTAAAGTTGGGGATTGATGAGAAAATGAACAAGATTATGAAGAATATAAAAGAAAGAAACTTGGGGAGAGAGAAGAATACAAGGATAAGAAAAAACTTGAGGAACCTAATCTGTCATTCTTTTTTCCTTCCTTGAATACATTTCTCTCTCTCTCAATGTAAGATAATTGGTGGGTTTCGAAAAGATGGGAAATGGACAAAAACAAACAAGACCCCTATCAGTATCAAGAATGGGAATGAATGGTGAAAAATAAATGACTGAATTAAGAGGTTAGAAAATAGCTTTTTCACATTGCCTTTGCCTGTATTATGGGCATATAAAAATCAATTGCCTTTTGCGTCACACGAGGACAAGTGGATGGCTGGAGCAACTCACTTGGACATTGAAATTTTGCATTAGACTTTAGAAAATGAATTCTATTTTAATTGATTTTTTCAAGAATATTTTATCCTAAAACCTAGTGTATGCTTTATGAATCAATTATAACATATTATCTTGAATTGACATCTAGGATATTCTATATCTAAAAAAAGAATGAATACATAAATTTTCCTTAAATGGAGATTCAATAAATGTCAAGAAGGTTAAAATTATTATACATTCAAAAAATACGCTATTAATTGTCCTCAACTCACGAATAAAATTCAGAAAGCAAAAATCAAATAATTAAGAAATTGAAGGATTATACTCATACTATTTATCAATATAATGTTCTTATTTTCCTCATTTTTGTTATTTAACTTTTATGGTGGATATTATTTCCTATACATTAAAAAATTTCTTGCGAACAATCACTATTTATGAGTTCCTATCAAAATGAAAAGACACAAACTAATGTGTATGAAGAAACAACTTATAGTTTTATGTGGCTATAAAGAATTTCATATAAATGGCAGAAGAAAAATTTTAAAGACACATTATTGTTTTGATTATAAAAACAAGATAATTTTCTTGGTGAACACAAAGAATATAAGAAATACGTTTTATAAACTTACGTATAAAAAAAGATTAATGAATATTGTAAAATTGTACAAACATAACCAAAAAAAGAAAAAGTAAGCAAAGACACTCATTGTTAGACACATGGAGCAGGAGGAAGAAATGATATGAGGTAACAGTTGATTATTCCATCAAAGATACTTTTGGTTCAAAGGTTTAAACATTTGGGAGGCAGAACAAGAAAAAGAAGCCACTTTTGAGGTCCTCGAGGAGCAAATGTTGGACAACAAGTAAATCAATTTACAAGTGTACAATTCCAACGTAATGACAACTCATTGATCCAAAAATGAACAGTGATTTTTTCTATTCTCACCCTTTTGCTATTATGTGTACAGATTTATTCATCTTTGTAACTATCTATATGTTTTTCTACTAGATGTGCGGTGGTGATAGACCATCTAAATATTAAGTAAATATTATGGCAATTTGTGTCCCCGTGGAGACATTTCATAGATATAATCAGCATTAAGCAGTGGTAACAACCCAGTAAAATTCTAGAAGTGGAGCCTGGGAAAGGTGAAATATATATAGACCTTACCACTACCTCATATAGATAGAGAGACTGTTTTCAAAAAAACCCTTGTCTAAACATCAAGCCCCATAAGCATAAGATACCAGATATGAAAGAAATAAACAGAAAAGGAGAAAAAGAAAACGATTAATAATGAAAAGCAAATAATAGTATGTAAATACGATAAAAGTAACAAATAAAAGACGAATAATGACAATACAGGATATAGAGACACGACTGCTCCTATTATAATCATAGGGTCGTCCATTGACCTACCCCTACTAGCCTATTTATCTTCTATCCTAATATGTGACTCTTACTCTTTTTTATCTAAAGTCATGTCCTTGATGAGATGAAGTTTCGCCATATCATGTCTGATCACCTCCCACCCTCCCTTTTTTGGTCTACCTCTACCTCTCTGTGTAACCCTTAAATCCAACATCTTGCACCTTCTAACAGAAGCATCGGTACTTCTCCTCTGCACATGTCCAAACCATCGGAGTCTTGCTTCCCTCATCTTGTCAACCACAGGGACCACCTCAACTTCTCCCGGATGGTCTCATTCCTAATCTTATCACTCGTAGTATGCCCACACATCCTCATCTCTACAGTCTGCATCTTCTGAACATGTAAATTTTTAAGTGGTCAGCACTCCACCGATATAGCAGAGATAGTCTAACCACCATTTAATAAAACTTACCTTTAAGTTTAGGTGATATCTTTTTATAACACAATACTCCAGAGGCAAGCCTCCATTTTCATCCATGTTTCCCACTACAATGTGTGACATCATTATCGATATTACCACTATTCTCGATGATTTTCTCAAGATATTTAAAGCTTTCTCTCTTTGGAATAGGTTGAGTGGAAAGCGTAACTATAGTATCTGCTTCATCTCTTGCAACACTAAATTTACACCTCAAGTATTCTATTTTGGTTCCGTTTAATTTGAACAATTTGGATTCCAAGGTATATCTCCAAACCTCCAATCAATCATTAATGTTAGCTCGAGTCTCATCAATCAACACTATGTAATCTGCAAATAGCAGACATATGGTACCCCCTTCTGAATGAACCATGTCAGCTCATCCATTACTAAGGCAAAAAGAAATGGGCTCATTGATCCAAAAATGAGCAATGACTTTTTCTATTCTCACCTTTTCGCTATTATGTGTATAGATTTATTGATCTTTGTTACTATCTATATGTTTTTATACTAGATGTGTGATGGTAATAGACCATCTAAATAGTAAGTAAATATTATGGCAATTTGTGTCCCTGTGGAGACTTTTCATAGATATAGTTAGCATTAAGCAGCGGTAACAATCTAGTGAAATTCCATAAGTGGAGCCTGGGAAAGGTGAAATGTATGTTGACCTTACCACTACCTCATATAGATAGAGAGACTATTTTCGGAAATACCCTCGTCTAAACATCGAGCCCCATAAGCAGAAGATACCAAATATGAAAGAAAGGAACATAAAAGGAGAAAAAGAAAAACGACTAATAATGAAAAGAAAATGATAGTATGTAAATACAATAAAAGTAACAAGTAAAAGACGAATAATGACAATACATGATATAGAGACACAACTACTCCTACTATAATCACAGGGTCGTCCATTAACCTACCCCTACTAGCCTATTAGTCTTCTATCCTAATATGCGACTTTCACTCTTTTCTATCTAAGGTCATGTCCTTGGTGAGATGAAGTTTTGCCATATCATGTCTGATCACCTCCCCCCCAATACTTTTTTGGTCAACCTCTACCTCTCCGTGTAACCCTTAAATCCAACCTCTCGCACCTTCTAACAGGAGCATTGGTACTTCTCCTCTGCACATGTCCAAACCATCGCAGTCTTGCTTACCTCATCTTTTCAACCACAGGGGCCACCTCTAACTTCTCCCGAATGGTCTCATTCCTAATATTATCACTCATGGTATGCCCACACATCCTCATCTCTACAGTCTGCATCTTCTAAACATGTGAATTTTTAAGTGGTCAACAGTCTACCCATATAGCAGAGACAGTCTAAGCACCATTATATAAAACTTGCCTTTAAGTTTAGGTGGTATCTTTTTATAATACAATACTCTAGAGGCAAGCCGCCATTTCATCCATGTTGCCCCACTACGATGTGTCACATCATTGTCGATATCGCCACTATTATGGATGATGGACTTAAGATACTTATAGCTTTCTCTCTTTGGAATAGGTTCTGTGGCAAGCATAACTGCAGTATCTACTTCATCTCTTGCAATGCTAAATTTACACTCCAAGTATTCTATTTTAGTTCTTCTCAATTTGAAACCTTTGGATTCCAAGGTATATCTCCAAACCTCCAATCTATCATTAACGTTAGATCGAGTCTCATCAATCAACATTATGTCATCTGCAAATAGCAGACATCATAGCACCCCCTCCTGGATGAACCGCGTCACCTCATCCATTACTAAGGAAAAAAGAAATGGGCTCATTGATCCAAAAATAAGCAGTGACTTTTTCTATTCTCACCCTTTTTCTATTGCGTATAGATTTATTGATCTTTGTTACAATCTATATGTTTTTCTACTAGATATGTGATGGTGATAGACCATCTAAATAGTAAGTAAATATTATGGCAATTCGTGTCCATATGGAGACATTTCATAGATATAGTCAGCATTAAGAAGTGGTAACAACCTAGTGAAATTCCACAAGTGGAGCCTGGCAAGGGTGAAATGTATGCAGCCCTTAGCACTACCTCATATGGATAGAGAGACTATTTTTGAAAAAATCCTTTTCTAAACATCGAGCCCCATAAGCAGAAGATACTAGATATGAAAGAAAGGAAAAAAAGGAGAAAAAGAAAAATGATTAATAATGAAAAGCAAATGATAGTATGTAAATATGACAAAAGTAACAAATAAAAGATGAATAATGACAACACAAGATATAGAGACACGACTACTCCTACTATAATTAGAGGGTCGTCCATTGACCTACCCCTACTAGCCTATTAGTCTTCTATCCTAATACGCGACTTTCACTCTTTTCTATCTAAGGTCATGTCCTTGATGAGATGAAGTTTCGCCATATCATGTTTGATCACCTCCCCCAATACTTCTTTGGTCTACCTCTACCTCTTTGCGTAACCCTTAAATCCAACCTTTTGCACCTTCTAACAGGAGCATCGATACTTCTCCTCTTCACATGTACAAACAATCATAATCTTGTTTCCCTCATCTTTTCAACCACATGGACCATCTCTAACTTCTCCCGGATGGTCTCATTCCTAATCTTATCACTCCTGGTAGGCCCACACATCCTCATCTCCACAATGTGCATCTTCTGAACATGTGAATTTTTAAGTGGCCAGCACTCCACCCATATAGCAGAGACAGTCTAACCATCATCTTGTGAATCTTGCCTTTAAGTTTAGGTGATATCTTTTTATAACACAATACTTCAGAGGCAAGCCTCAACTTCATCTATATTTCCCCACTACAATATGTGACGTCATTATTGGTATCGCCAGTATTTTGGATGATGGACTCAATATACTTAAAGCTTTCTCTCTTTTGAATAGGTTGTGTGGCAAGCATAACTGCAGTATCTACTTCATCTCTCGCAACACAAAATTTACACTTCAAGTATTCTATTTTGGTTCTGCTCAATTTCAACCCTTTGGATTCCAAGGTATATCTCCAAACCTCTAATCTATCATTAACGTTAGCTCGAGTCTCATCAATCAATATTATGTTATATGAAAATAGCAGACATCATGGAACCCTCTCCTGGATGAATCGCGTCAGCTCATCCATTACTAAGGCAAAAAGAAATGGGCTCATTGATCCAAAAATAAGCAGTGACTTTTTCTATTCTCACCCTTTTGCTATTTTATGTATAGATTTATTGATTTTTGTTACTATCTATATGTTTTTCTGCTAGATGTTTGATGGTGATAGACCATCTAAATAGTAAGAAAATATTATGACAATTTGTGTCCCTATGGAGACATTTCATAAATATAGTCAGTAGGAAACAGCATCAACAACCTAGTGAAATTTCACAAGTGGGACCTGGAGAATAGTCTGGGTCTCCTCTCACTATTGTTACACAAGGTTTAGCTCCATCATACATATTCGTTTTCACCCTAATATACACCATTGGAACAGTTTTTTCCTCTAGACATCTCCATAGCATATCCCTCGGAACTTTGTCATAGGCCTTCTCAAGGTCAATAAACATCATATGAAGGTCCCTCTTTCTCTCTCTATATTTCTCCATTAATCTCCGAACAAGATGGATTGCTTTAGTAGTTAATGGACCTGGCATAAATCCGAACTGATTTTCTAAAATAAACACTTATTTTCTCACCCTCATCTCAACCACTTTTCTCAGACTTTCATAGTGTGGCTCAACAATTTGTTACCCCTGTAATTGTTACGGTTTTGAATATTACTCTTATTTCTGTAAATTTTGAAGTGCAAATAGTACTCATTGAGAACTTATAGAGTAGAAACAACATTAAAAATGGCAGTACAAATCAAATATCACATGAAACTAAGGTTTCAAGGGATTAATGCTAAAATAAAAATGCAAAAATGAAGAACAAGAAATGAATTTCTAGAAAAATTTTCTCTTTCTTTTTTGTTATTCAATTCATAGCATAAGGTTTCCCCTTTCCTTGTCCGAATAGAAGTATAAAAATTTATTCGTGGATTTTTTTCATCCATGAAACCCAAGAAATTCCTACTTTTGCAATGAAATTTAGATACATGAGTTAGGTGATTTTATTAATTATCATTGGGTCTTATGAGTTATGCTTTATTTCATGAATTTGAATAAAATTATGCATGAATTGATATTAGATTGATTATTTATATGATTTTCAATCAAGCTATCAACAATGCTATTTAGAATTTATGGAATTCATTATGGATTCTTTCAATTATGCTTTGAATTGATATTGTTTCTCATAATTATGCGAGACTTCATCAAATTACATGATTTCAAATTGATCAATTGTGAATCCACGTGATTACACCAATCTTATTTTCTATGAATTATGATCATGAATGAATAAAGGCTTCACTCAAGCTTTATGAAAATACTACATTATGATTCATGAAAGTTCCTTAAGAATGAATGAATAATGGTGAAAGAATTTTTTTCTTACCTACTCATGGATTCAAGGTGTAAAAAGGACCATCTTACATTAATTGAATCACTAAGGTTCTCACGAGCTATTCCATAAGCATAATAATTTAATAACTTTTAATTTATGATTGACTTATTAATTAATGCTTATTATTGTGTTTGGATACGACTTGGCACCGACAGTCACGAGGTGGGATTTAGTCCAAAAGTTTAAAGATCTTTCCAAGAGAATCATAGTAGCAATCTCTAGTTCCAAATTATATGCCCCCATAGGTTAATCTTATTGACCTAGCTAGTGGATCCACATATAACTCATGATGTTTAAAGGATCTCAGAGAGTCTACCTCGACAAGTAGCCTCTTTCTTCTCGATGTGGGAGTTACATTGAATTCATGTTATAGCTCACATGGTCTTATGGTCGATTAAAGTGATATCCCACAAAATGACCAAGTAACTTTCAAGTTTTAATTATGATTTTGATAAATTGGCCACATGTTACATATTGATGATTTTCATCTCATATTTTTATCTACTTATTGGTCTTCTATTTCATGATTCATGCACTACACATGACGTTTAGTACATTCTAAGTACTAAAACATACTTTTTTTTACCTACATTGTATCATAATGTAAGGTCAGATGCTCTGTACACTCTACACATGGCTAGATTTAGGCTCCTATTCAAGTTATTTGGTATGTCCTCAAGGTTAAAAGACAACCCCATTGTGTTCTTGTTATGCATAGACTATTGCATATCTTACATTGGGGGGTGAGTTATGGCCTTTCCTATGCACCCACCTCTAAGATTAGAAGCATATTGTCCAGATGTTGATGTGTAAGTTCATTTATTCAGGCATATTACTTGGGTTCTATTCTATTATTATTATCCATCTTTGAGACCATACTTCCGCATCTCTTTATTTCACTATCAATTCTTTATACCTTATTTATGTGGTGAATGCTAAGAGGCTTGATTGAAATTTTTTCAGGTTCTAATCGTCATGTCACATCTAGGTCCTAGCTTGGATCTGATGAGTCCATATTTTGGACTCATATAGAGCTTAAAAAGCAAGAAAATATTGTCCTCAATGTACTATTGTTCCTCATATGCTTACTAATCTGTGTATTTGATACTAGAATTGAAGATAAAAATGCATGGAAGGGCAAAACTCAACAACACAGGATAAATGGGCAAAACTATAACATCCCACATTTTACATGTACTAATGCTATGTAAATGAAACACGATATGGTTTGGTCAAATTAGCACCAATTTTTAAAAGTGCTTGAATCTCGTGTTAATGGGCGATATGTACGTCTAATGCTTAAGAGGGTCGAGTGTATACATGTTTTGTGTTAAATTGAGGAGATCACAGTCCTAAACAAAGTGAGAGAATTAAGGTGCTTGTAGGACTTAATAAGCTAGTAGGTGAGTCACCTACTTGCTTAGCTTAATTTGCTAGATAAACGAAGACGAGGCCCGACGTCGAATTTGCCCAAGTCCGACTATGAATAAAGTCCGGGTTAAGGGTGTAACTCTAGCCCATATTTTAACATCATAAATGAACCTTATTTGTAGTCCAAGAAAAATGTAAAAAAGGATCAAGTACATCACAACTCACTTGACTATTTGGGCCCAAAACTAATTAAGAAGAAAGCTGGAAAATGGGCAGCCAAGGTCCATCAATTTTGAGACCCATTTAGGCCCAAGTATAAGGGCCAAGCTGCTGTATAACAAGCATATTAATATGTGTTAATGTGTTTTCAAAAGTTCAAGAGAAAGTTTGCCAAAAGAGTCTTTAAAAATGGTTCAAAAGCAGCCCTCAATTCGTTCCACTTGAAACAAATTTTCATCTTTCCAAAAAAACACTTTTTCTCTCTTTAATTCATTTCTCAAAGAAGCCTACATAACCCTCTAGGGTTCTTGAAGAATACCATAATCTTTAAGGCAAAGGTAAGTAATTATAGTTGTGTATTTAGTATGGTTTCTTCATGAAAAGCAATAAGTATATGATAGTATGTTGTGTTTGAAATTTGGATAACATGTGTCCTAAGGATTGTTGTGAACTTTTCTTGTTATTTAAGAGGGTTTTCTCTTCTTGGTTGGCTGAATTATGAAGTAAGACTTTTATATTTTTAACAAGGTATAGTTTGTTAGTCATGTAATTGAGTTGTTGCACCACTTTTACAGCCTGCAAAGATGAATTATTGTACGACATCGTAATTGTATTCTTAAAAGAAACTTGGGAGCTGATAATTGTAATATGTAGTTCCACGACCTTCATCTATTTTGGGACTATTTTTGGAACATTCTAAGACTAGTTTTATGTGTAAAAAATGTTGGGTACAATTTGGATAAAGTTAGAACAGGTTCGAGATTGTTGACGTCGAAGTGTGGAGAAGAGATGTAACATTATGCCGCCTATTTGTATGTTGCGAAGAATTGTTACATGTTATACCTTGTGGGCTATTGTAGGACTGCTAAGAGTCTGAAATAAGATATATATGATATGTACATAAGAATGGTTGTTAGAAAATACGATTATAAGCCAAAAAATTGAAGAAATGCCTTTGCATCACTAATTAAAAGTTTGTTGCCCGAATGTTAGTTTTTATGGTATTGGGCTGCCAAGAAGTGTTTCATCGCTGCTAATACTAGTCTTATTACCTAATATATGTAAATAAATATTTGACAGAAATTGCAGCCACTCTAAGGTAATAACGAGATCATACAACGAGATATGTAAGGCTACTTGATTTCGTATTGTTTGGCATGAAACATAGATAATTCCTTGGCACATAAAGGTACTTACCAACTCCGATACAACTATTAACTGTGCTTACACTCTTGCACATGTTCATATGCTCCCATACATATACACCTTCAAATATGCATACATACCTAGATACAAAGTTACATGGGTTCTTGATGCGAAGTAAAGTCCACGAGTTGTTTCATCCCATACGCATTTAATTATTTGTGCAGCGTACTCTTTTCATTGCTATATTGTCTTGTATGATTATTTATATGTCACATGTTACACCTACAGCCCTACAACTCCAACATTATGACCACAAAAAGAATCATCTCAAAAGTAATTGAAAGATAAAGTGTATTGTTTATTGATGGGTGATTGACCAAGGGGTGGAAGTATCACCTAGTCAGGGACGATCCTATCACAGGTGGTAGCCCCAAAGGGTTAAGGAAGAACCTAGCTAGGGACGATCCCGATATAAATTTACCACTAATCAGCTGGTCATTTATATTACATGTTGTGCACAGATTATACAATAAAGGTAAAGTAATATAAAGAACATGATGTAACACCCCAAACTTTACAATACTAGTACTATAAAAATGAAACATGACATGGTTTGGTCAAATTAGCGCTAATCTTTAAAAGTGCTTGAATCTCGTGTTGATGGACTATATGTGTATCTAACACTTAAGAGGGTCGAGTGTGTACATGTTTTGTGTCGAATTGAGGAGATTACGGCCTTAAAATGAAGTGAGAGATTTGAGGTGCTTGTAGGACTTAGGAATCAAGTAGGTGAGTCACCCACTTGCTTAGCTTAAATTTGCTAGCTAAACGGAGACGAGGCTCGACGTCGATAAGTCCGTGTTAAGGGTGTAACTTTGGCCCATATCTTAGCATCATAATTGGACTATATTTTTAGCCCAAGAAGGATATTAAAAAGGTCCAAAAGACATCACAACACACCTAACAAATTCAGCCTAAAATAAGTGAAAGGAAAGTTGGAAAATAGGCAACCCAAGCCCATCAACTTGGAAACCCATTTAGGCCCAAGTGTGAGGGCCAAGCTGGTGGATGACCAGCTTGATAATGTGTGGTATAAGGTGGTCAAAATTTCAAGAGAAGTTCGGCCATATACCCTTTTATAAAGGGCTCTAAAGCAGCTCCACCATTCATTTCTCAACTTGAACAAAAAAATATTAGATTGCTCTCTCTATTTCCTCTCAACTTTTCTTAACTTTGTAAGCATCTAAAAGGGACTTATAGGGTTCTTGGATAAGCCCTACACCTTGAAGTAAGTGTTAAGTAAATTTACACATGTGTTTAGTATAATTTTCTTATGAAAAACAAGAAGTGTATGCTAGTATGTTGTGCTGAAAATTTGAGACATCTTGTGTTGAGAAAGTTGCTGCATACTTTTTTTTTCTTTTAGTGATCTTTCTATGGTTCATGGGATGTAATATGAAGAGAAGTTGATGTTCTTTTCATGGTTTGAGTTATAGGTATTATCTTAAAGTTGCTGCCTTGATTTTGGTTTCATTCAACAAGCGCGTTTTATTGTATTATCTTAAGTGTTATGTTGATTGGAACTTGTGGGCTGATGGATGTAAGGCTATTGGCTCACATCCTTAATGACTAATTTGTTACTATTTTGGGACTGGTTCAAGGCTATTTTTATGTGTAAATGTTTTTGGAACAGTTTGGTTAGATTTGAAATAGGTTTGGAGTTGTCGACGTCGAAATATAGCGAAGGAAGGTAACGTTATGTTGTCCATTTTTAGGTTGTGTAGAATTGTTATGTGTTGTGCTTTGTGGGCTATTGTAAGACTTTTATGGCACTACAATAAGCTGTACATGATTTGTACATGGGAATATGTACTAGAAAATACGATTAGAGGTGAAATAATTGAAAGAATACGCTAGGGTTTATAATTGTCCGCTTGCTGCCCGTGTATTTTTTTTCCATGAGATTGGGCTTCCAAAGTGTATCTATTGGCTACTAATACTAGTTTTGTCATCTACTATGCTGTAGACAAGTATTTGAAGGAAGTGGAGGTTATTTCGAGATAGTAACAAGGTCATACAATGAGGTATGTAAAACTACTTGATTTTGTATTACTTGGCATTAAATCTAGAGTCTTCCTTGGCACATAAAGGCACTTACCAACTCCGACACAACTATTCATTGTGTCTACACTCTTGTACATGTTCATATGCTCCCATACATAGTCACCTTCTAACGTGCATACATACATGGATACTAAGTTACATAGGTTCTTTTTGCCAAATAAAGTCCACGAGTTATTTCATCTCATACGCATTTCATTATTTATGGAACGTACTCTTTTCATTTTCATATTGTCTTGTATGATTATCTACATGTCATATGCTACATATATGGTCCTACAGCTCCAATATTGTGACCACCAAAAGAACCATCTCAAAGGTAATTGAAAGAAAAGGTATATTGTTTACTGATAGGTGGTAGCCCGGGGGATGGAAGTAACACCTAGCCAGGGACAATCCTATCATGGGTGGTAGCCCGAGGGGTTAAGGAAGAACCTAGCTAGGGATGATCCCAATATGCAGTTTTTGATGGGTGGTATCCCGAGGGGTGGAAGTAACATCTAGCCAAGGACGATCCTATCATAGGGGGTAGCCCGAGGCGTTAAGGAAGAACCTAGCCAGGGACGAACCCGATATAGTTCACCACTGATAAGTTGATCATTTATATTACAGTTGTGCACAGATTTTATAGTAAAGGTAAAGTAATATAAAGGACATAAAGTACATGATCTCATAGTATAACTAAAGGTGGTCTCTTATGCTACACCAGTGTACAGTTTCACTTGAGTTGTTATATCATATACAGTATTTCCTTCCTTACATATTCAGTACATTATCCCATACTGACGTCTCTTATGGGGGCCCTGCATTTCATACTTTTGGTACAGGTGCTAGTAGATCTCCCCAGTAGGAGTACAGGATATTCAGCTGCTGTTACCAAGCTCCAGGTTGTTTCGAGGCTTTGTATATATCTAGAGCTTATATGTTTGTATTGCACAATTTGTTGAGGCGGGGCCTATCCCGACCCTTATTAGTTACTTTTCCTTATCTAAAGGCTTTGTAGACTATGTAAATTAAAGTGTGGTCATGCCTCGTACTTTAGACACCGTGGCCTCAACGACTTGTTATCACTGTTTATTTTCTTGAAGGCATGTCAAACATAGAAATCCCTTATAATACATATAGAAAGAGCATAAATACAGGTTGGTTCTCCCAGGCTTTATCGGCAACAGGTGCCAGTCCGCCCTAATGGGACTTGGGGCGTGACAGAAGTGGTATCAGAGTGGGTCATCCTAGGGAGTCTACAATGCTATGTCTATGTAGAATCTTGTTTATCGATGTGTTGTGCACCACAGTTATAAGCAGGAGGCTACGTGGCATTTAGGAGCTGTTACTTTCTTTCCATTCTTTAGATCGTGCCATAAGGTCAAGTGTAATAGGTGCATTATGTCTAATCTCTAAATTATTTTGTACAGCAAGTATGCCAGAAATAAGGCAGAACAAAGGTAAAAGGAAGGGAGTAGAAGTGGTGGTTGGTATATCCAACTAGGTGAGACAATGAGATGAGGTTCAAGAGGAGTCCTTGTCACATACATCTCCAACCCATCCAGTTCCTGATGAACCCGAGAATTGTGAAATTCCCCAGAACCACCTATTGATGCTACCATGCGGGATTTGAGAAATGCAGTCCAGCTATTGACTCGTATAGTTGCTGGCCCAGGTCAAAGGCAGGAAGTTCCAGTTATGGGTACAAGTGGTACAAATAGGGCAGTTGGTACCAGGATATGTGATTTTCTTAATTTGGACCCCCCAACCTTCACTGGGTCAGATCCTAATGAAGACCCCCAGGAATTTATTGATCAGAT
>JAABOM020033598.1:0-17175 GCA_011800125.2 Solanum clarkiae
AGGAGGGGGAAGGGGGGTGTTAATAATAACTAATGAAAGTAATGCTAAACTAAAACAAGTGTTTAAACTAATATGTAGAGAAACTAAGGTATTATGTTCCTGTTGATTCCCTAACATACTATCATCAGAAAACCTAATTCTTTTCTAATATGTTGCATGCAAGACGGTAAGTTAAGTTCACAAAACCCTTTGGCCCAGGTGAGAAGTGAATTTCACTATATGACTTAGCCAATCTTCGTAGTGTGACATTACTAACCCTTACCTATTGTCCTAGTACAACCTCCCCTTGGCCTAGTTCGGTTGATTAGACGAGAACACATTAATCGAATTTTGATAATTAATCTCTGTTCCTATTCATTACTACCTTGGTTCAATCAGTAAAAGTAGGCGGGTTCTGATGTCGGTCACCACTAGGAAACATACAAAACGAAGAGAATTAATTAATACATGTATACACACTTTTCAAGAATTATGAATTATCTGATTTTACCTTATTAGTTCTTTATGGTTCTCATAACCTTAATTGTGGATTTAGGTATTCATGATTTGTGTAGATGCAAGGCTTATGAATTTGGATAACACAATAGAGCACTTACACAATTGAATTAAACACAAGTAAATCTAAGCTTCATTGAGGATCACAAAATTGTAATTAGAAGATTAAATCAATGTGTACAAGTGTTTCTCAAAACTTTCCAATGTTTTTCTCTATTTTATCTCACTATTTTTATGCTAACTCTTTGAAATCTCTAAGAAAAATAATCTAAAACCCTATTATAATGTTTAAAATATAAGTCCTAAATAAAATAGGATAACTGGGTTGACACATCTCACGAGATGCTCTGCGGGTCGTATTGTGATTTACGGACGTAAATGAGCTTTCGTAATTAGTTGCTGCAAATTTACACATGTCTTCTAAAACATCCCTTGATGGCCCATAAAAGGTTCTATGGCCCATAAGGGGTTTCTTTTGATGAAACTTCGAAAAGTCCGCCTTCTCGGATCCTCAAGGTACTAGACTAGATCTACGACTCGTAAAATGTTTTATAGCCCATATGCATGTTCGTAGAACAAACTTTAGAAATCTATTCCTCACCGAAATTGTATATAAAACCTCCTTTATGGCCTGTAGAATGGTCTATGGCCCATAAAGGGTCTCGTAAATCCTCAAAATCAACAACTTCTGCATATTTTTCCCAAAATCAATGCCAACCCTGAAATCCTGCCAACCAAACACAAAAACACATAAAATCCACTAACAAACATTGAGAACACACATAATTTCAAGTTTTAAGTATCAAAAGTGTTGTATTTTGATAGCACATCACCTAAACAATGACATTTTTAAACGTTGGGTCTTTATCATTTTTCATAATTTCTAATATTTTGACCTCAATTTTGGGGTGCGTTTCAAGGAATTTTGAGACAAAGCTTTTGGGTAATGTATTTCTAATTTGTATCTTCAATTTTCATTGAATAATTCATGATTTTGACATCAAAATTTGGGTTTTGAATTGGAAAAATTAAAATTTTCTAGGACATAGATTTTTTATAGAAAAATGATGATCTTGAGCTCATTTCAAATCCTTTTTTGAAATGATTTTCTCCATTAGTTTTCTTATTACTTGGGAAATATTTTCATGTAAAATTTTTTAGATTTTGGATACTCTTTTGGTATGAAATAGTTTGGACCATTTTGTCCTTTTCACTCGAATTGCTTGATTTTATTCTCATTAATTTCGTAATGTAATTGTGATTCTATATTTGAATAAATTGTAGTGATTTGGAGTATCCTAAAAAGGGAAAAGATTTGGATTTGAGTTGATTGAGACATCAATTAAGACAAGTGGACTTCTAACATTTTGTTAAGTATGATTGAACCTTGTATTTCCTATGTAAGTGGGTTTGGTGATTTGTGGCATGAAATAGGATATAATTATACTATTATAGGTTTTCATCATGAAATTTTGGATTGGATAATTGTAAATGTTGTAAATCCTTGACTTGTGAAATAAATGTAAGATTGTGAATACTTCCGGACTTGTAGATTATCTGGTATTAATATTGAAATTTGTACTGATATTGAGGATATTTGATAATGAGATTGAGTACTTGATTATGAGCAATAAACTATGTGGACATCTTGCATACACCTAAGATTATGAAAGTGATTGATATGATGATATTCATGTGGTTGATGTCACATTTGAATAGTAAAGCTGAAGGGAAATGATTCTTACTAGAAAAAGAAGAAAAGAAACAAAAAGAAAAGAAAAGCCGAAGAAAAATAATTCCGGCTAGATTTGAAAGTTAAAAGCCAATAGAAAAGGGCTCCGGTTAGATCTAAAAGTTAAATGCCAAAAGAAAATGGTTCTGGCGGATATATGATCTATTCGAGGCCCCTATGGGTTCCTGTTTGATTATATCAACGATGTGTATCATAGGACAAACATTCATCAATTTCGATATTTCATCGCATTGTTTATGTTTTATAACATTCATTTATTTCATATCATTCCTTTCTTGAAGTTGTTATATGTACCATGTGTGATGTATTGAATTCTTTGAACCTTACATTATTGAGATTGAACTATTAAAAGATTGCGATATATGTTGATAACTTGAGCCTTATTCATTGTGAAGATTAGACTATTGAGATTTTGTGTTATGAGACTGTAACTGCTTATATTATTGATAGACTATCACACTACTTGATTCAGGGGATCAACTAATTATTCTGAGGTAGTACTATATAATGTGTATTCATATATGTATTTTTATTATGCTGGGACTTTTTTGAGTGCAGGTGAGTAGTTTAGCGGTATGTGGTTGGGTATTTGTGTTCTTCATTGCTTTACTTCATCTTTAGTTTCCATTTGCTGAGTACTGCGTTGTTTAGTGCTCGTCCTGATTAGATTTCTCATTGTCAAATTGAGTTTCTGGATTCTTCAGAAGTAGCCACTTATCTCTTTAAGAAACCCTCAATAATTTTATATTTATGTTATATTCTACTTGAGAACTGGATATTGAGACTTGTATTTTCTTTCGAGTATGATTATCTAGTGGCTTGTACATGTGACTTCAGTTCTGGGAGGGTTTTAGTTCAATTTTATTATGGATATCTGTTACTTTAGACTGTTTTGTCTTCCATCTTTATTATAATGTTAGACTGTTCAGGTTTAGGCTTACTCGCTTTGGTGGGATAGGTGAGTATATCACGCCCTGATTTTGAGTTGTGACAATCAATTACTATTAGATTAATGAATATTAAATTAAATTGAAATATTCCTTATGCAGCTATGGACTCAGTGATTAATCTTTTTGGTGACTTGGTTAATTCAGAGTTTAATACACTTAAGAACTTTTATCAGGTAAAAAATTTGATTTCCAAATTAGGATTTTCGTATGATAGAATTCATTATAATATTAATGGTTGCATGTTCTTCTACAAGATTGAAAGTGAATTAAAAAATTATAAGTTTTGTGGATATGCTCATTATAAGAGGACTCCTGTTGGAAAGATGATTCTAATTAATGAGGACTCCTGTTGGAAAGATGATTCTAATTAATGACTTATTTGCCTCTTATTCCTATATTAAAGTGGTTGTACACATCGATGAGGTCTGCACCACATATAAGATGACATCGTGAATATAGAAGGTAGCTAGGCATGTTGTCTCATCCATATGATGGAGAAGCATGGAAGTATTTGGATGATATATATCTCTTGACTTTGTTAGTGAGCCACAGATTGAGGCTGTCTGTAGATGGTTTCACACTATTCTCTAATTCTGCCTAATCGTATTCTTGTTGACCTATATTTCTTACTCTTTACAATATTCCTCCTAAAATGTGTATGACAAGTTCTTTCATCTTTTTAAGTTGTGTTGTTCTGGATCCACGTAATCTAAAACATTTAATTGGTATCTATTGCAACCATTGATAGTTGAATTAATAGATGAGCTTAAACAACTCTAGTTTGAAGGTGTCATGATTTATGTATCGACTAAGCAAAATTTATTGTGCATGCTTGTTTAATGTGGATTATTAATAATTTTTCTGCATATGGTATGTTGTTTGGTTGGACGACTGATGCATTGCCAAAATACAACACATTGGATGCTTAAAATTTAGGATTTTGTATATTTTCAATACGATATTTGTGGGTTTTATGTGTTTTTGTGTTTAGATTTGCAGGAAGACATGTTGGCCATGATTTGGGATAAAATTGCAGAAGATTGCTGGTCTTTGGTGATTTTCGAGACCTTCTACGGATCGTAGAGCATTTTACGAGTCGTAGAGGCAGTTTCGTGACAAAATTCCAATGAAATATAAATATTGAAGATCAACTCAATGAGACAAGTATACGAGTCGTAGAGTATTCTATGAGTCGTATTGATGGGTTTCGTGAAGATCCAGTAAGGGACCATTTGATGAAGTTAAAGCCTACGAACATGCATTAGGAGACATGGATCAGTTTACAAGTCATAAAGTGAAGTCATAGAGAATTCCAAGATCCCAAGTGAAATGCCCCTATATGTGCCTCTAAAATGGCCATAATCGTAATTTTTATATATCTCAAAATCCGTGTGTGATATCGAAAATCTGACTTCGTACTCATGATCAGAAGGTAAAATCGAGTGGGAAATGGGTCTAATCCTAATTTTAGAGCAACCATAGTAAAATTTAATTTTTTTCAAGTTTGCGCAAAACAATAGGGGTGTTCGTTGACTCCATGACGTGGAGTCATCGCAGAGCAGTATATTTTGTTGCCAGCTTTCGTATTTCAGCCTAAGTCTTTGGGGTCTTAGGCCTAAGCCATCCTATGAGTAAAATCACTTATACTTAGTCATTTTTTTAACCTCATATCATTCAAGACATTCCCCAAAACCTTCTGTAACACTTAGCCAAATAATTCACCCAAAATTAAGTGTCCCAAACTCATTCCGTATCTCAAGAAATTCATTCAAGCTTTAAGTTCTCATTCACATCTTCATCAAGGTTATCTCCAAATTTGAGGTTTGTGGGTTTCAACTATTGGTCCTTTCATCCATGGTGCCCAACCTTCCTTTTTATTCAAATTACATGTTTTCAAGTTCATTTATCTGTGGGTACTTCTTATTATGAATTTGACTATAAACTATGTTGGGGTTTCATAAAATGTTGATTGTTTAAGCATGTTTGAACTATAGATCTATGATCTATGATGAGATTTGATAGGGGGATTCAATGTATCTTGCATGATGGTATTACCAACTATTGGTGGGTTGACTTACGTTAAATTTTCTCACATGATTTCACTCTTGAATTGTATGATTTTGAACTAGCATTACACACCCGCCAAGTGTTTGATAAAATGTCCGATTAAGGGTTCTTGAGTTATTGAGGGTCTATAGCATGGCTTATGAGTTAAGTGGCTTTATGATGATGAAAGAGATGTATATATATGTTTTTGAAAAGTATCTATAGTGCTGTAAGTTGACCACACCTTGTTGAGGGGCTGCTATGTTTGCTAGGCCCGTACTACCATGTTGAGGGGTATATACCTTGACCACCATATCGGGGGATGCTAGGCCCGTACTAACATATTGAGGGGTATATAGCTTGACCACCTTGTTGGGGGGTGCTATGTCTGTACTACCATGTTGAGGGGTATATACATTGACTACCTTTTCGGGGGATTCTAGGCTTGTACTACCATGTTGAGGGGCATATACCTTGACCACCTTGTCGGGAGTGTTAGGGCCGCACTACCAATTGAGGAGTAGATATCTCAATCACCTTCCAAGAGGGTGTTAGGCCTTCGATTCCAAGTATCAGATGCTTGGTCTATGATGATGGTCTCTTCCTACACATGTAATATAGTCTATACAAGCCTGTTTTATGTCAAGCATTGATCATGCATGCCATATTGTTATTATACTATCCATTGCCTATGTTTATGCTTTTTGACTATGTTGCTTATCTCCTGTTGCATTGCATCCTACATACTTTGTACATTCAATTGTACTAATGCACGAACCTCATCCTTAGATATTTGTTGATAAACAGTAGTAAGACGAGAGCAAGAATCCAAAAAAGAGTTTTCTAGAGGTCAATTCTTTTTTTCGGTCGTAGTATACAACATTACCGATCTTAGTCTTAGGGCCATTGACGTCAGGAATAGAGGCCATTAAGGATGTACTTGCTTTACGGTTCTACCATATATGTCTTTTTCATTCCATCGAAAATCGATTTTACGGTGTAGACGCTTATGACCTCCCTCTCTATGCCTTGCGGTAATGATTCCTCTGGCATTACGACCTTTACCACAACAACGCTGTCCATAGATCAAATTATTTCGTGGATTGGATTTCACTAGACTGTCTACAGTTTCATTGCATGTGCTCGGGGTAGAAGTTTTGTATAAATGTATTTCCATGTTATTAAGTATTTTTATTTAAGTTCTTTTCTTTCTAAGAGGCATACTCTATCCCTACATGATGCTACCATGTAAGAACCGGAGCTCCTCACGACCATCCTCCTCGTGGTTAGTTGTGATATCCTGAAGATAATCTTTGGTGAGTCCTGAAGTTCGGGGACAATAGCTATGCTACTCTTGCTTATGTTATTTCTTTATGTTAAACTCTTGATACTATGAGGGTGAGCCCGGAAAGTGTCTTAGCCCCCGGTCAAGTCTATTTTTAGAGGAGTTATTGGACAAGTGATATAATCATGTTATGTTCTAGACTCTTTTTTGTTTATGGTTATCTAGAACTTCCCTTACTCCCTTTATCCCTATTTATACTCTTTTGTTGTTGTTTAATTGCTTCCACGACCAAGGATGTATAAATGATACGCTAAGAGGCCTGTTTGGGGACCATTTCGGGTTCCCATTAGATTGTTACATCTAGGCCCTAGGCTTGGGTTGTATTAAACATGGTATCATAGCACTAGGTTGTTAATGGTCCTCGTCATCCAACATACCACATCGATTAGAGTCTTATTCATGGTTGTGAAGTGCACCACAACTATGAGTAAGAGGCTATGAGTCGTTTTAAGAAATGTTTCCCTTTTCCTTGGTTTATGTCGTGCTATAGAAGCTAAGGTAAGGCTTTCCCCTAACAAATGTTCTTTGCTATGCTAGATCATGCCTATTCCAAGATGAAGAAGAGCTCGATCACCCGGAAAACAACCGTCTCATAAAGAGTTCTGGGGTGCCATCACCATGCTAGCTCAAGCCATGACTTATCAAATCAATCAAGGGGCCCAAGCCCCTCATGCTCCTACTCCGACATCTAGGGTGAGGGATTTTACTAGGATAAACCCACCAGAGTTCTATAGGTCTAAAGTGGATGAGGACCCTCAAGAATGCATTGATGAGGTGTTCAAAGTGTTGTCTATTATGGGTGTTGGATTGGAGGAGAAAACAAAGTTAGCGACCTATCAACTCAAGGGAGTGGCCCAAATATGGTTTACCTAATGGAAAGAGGAGATGGGGAACAACAATGTGATCGTTTGGGAGGAGTTTAAGGCGGAGTATCTCAACCGGTTCTTCCCTCTTGAGATAAGGGAGGCCAAAATGATGGAATTCATGAATTTAAAGCAAGGGTCAATGAGTATGAGGGAGTAGGCACTCAAGTTCAACCAACTCTCTAAATATGCTCCACAATTAGTGGCCGAGCCAAGGTCTGGGATGAACAAGTTTGTGATGGGTGTATCCGATTTGGTGAATGAGGAGTGTAGTGCTGCCATGTTGATAGGTGATATAGATTTGTCCCGCCTCAATTGGAGGGGGAAAATTAAGCAAAAGATGAGGTAATGAGGCCAAGAGGGCCCGTTTTAAAGATAGATTCCAAGGTCCCAAGGCTGACTGGTTTCATCTAGGCCAAGGTTCTTCAAATGCTCCTAATAGAAGGTTTGCTAATGATAACTCAAGGGTCCAAGGTGTTAGTATGGTGCCTAATGTTGTATGCGCAAGATGTGGTAGAGGTCATGATGACCCATGTTTGAGGAACACCAATGCTTGCTATAGCTGTGGAGAAGTGGGTCACAAGAAGATTGATTGTCCTTGTAATCTCAACAACGGTAGAGATGGTCGTCTCTAAGGTCGGGGTACAAATGTGGTTCCTATGGGATGGGGAGGCCAACAAGGTGGTGCTCCAAGGCAAAATCGATTCTATGCTCTTCAAGGGAGGCAAGGGGTAGATGAGGTGCCCGATGTCATCACCAGTATGTTAAAAGTCTTTGATTTTGATGTATATGCATTGATAAACCTGGGTTCCACTCTTTCTTTTGTTACTCCTTTTGTTGCCAAAAAATTTCATGTTGAACCCGAATTGTTTTGTGAGTCTTATGAGGTATCTACTCCCGTTGGTGCATCCGTTGGTGCTAGAAGGGTCTATATAAATTGTCCCATTTTCATTTTGCATAAAATATTGCCTTGTGATTTTGTTGAGTTGGATATGGTGGATTTTGATGTCATTCCTAGGATGGATTGGTTGCATGCATATTATGCTTCTATTGATTGTAGAATCCATAGGGTCAAATTCCAATTCCCTAATGAACCCGTTCTTGAGTGGGAGAGTCATGATGTGGTGGTCAAAGGTAGGTTTATTTCTTGCATCAAAGCCCTAAAGTTGATCTCTAAGGGGTGTCTCTATCATCTTGTGAAGGTTAGGGATGTTAAATCCAAAGTCCTCCCAACAGAGTCGGTTTCGGTGATTAATGAATTCCTTGATGTCTTCCCTAATGAGCTTCCTGTTGTTCCTCCCGAACTGGAAATAGATTTTGGCATAGACCTCCTTCTCGATACTTAACCCATTTCTATTCCCCCTTACCGTATTGCCCTGACGGAGTTGAAGTAGTTGAACGAACAATTGAGGGATTTGTTGGAGAAGGTTTTTATTAGTCCTAACCAATCACCTTGGGGTGCACTGGTGTTGTTTGTGAAGAAGAAGGATGGTACTCTTAGAATGTGCATTGATTACCAGCAACTTAATAAGGTCACCATAAAGACTAGGTATCCTCTACCAAGGATTGATGATCTCCTTGACCAACTTCAAGGGGATAGTCACTTCTTTTAGGGCTCGATCTGGTTTAGTATCAAGGTGATTCTTTTTCTGTTCCTATATATATGGGTCTGTGGGTGTCACTAAGTGAAAGTTAGGGAGCATGAGATTCCTAAGACAGCTTTTCGAACTAGGTATATGTACTTTGAGTTTGGGGTTATGTCCTTCGATTAGACTAATGCACTGGCTATCTTCATAGATCTTATGAATACGGTCTTTAAACCCTACCTTGATTTATTTGTAGTGGTTTTCATCGATGATATCTTGATCTATTCCCATAGTGAGAAGGATCATGTGGCTCACTTGAGGGTAGTGTTACAAATCTCGAGGGAGGATAAGTTCTATGCCAAATATGAAAAGTATGAGTTTTGGTTGAAAGAAGTTACCTTTCTTGGTCATGTGGTGTCGGCTGATGGTATCAAGGTGGATCTTAAGAAGATGGAGGTAATTAGAAATTGGCCTAGACCTTGGACTCAATGAGATATTAGAAGCTTCTTGGGCTTGTGGGTTATTATTGGAGGTTTGTGAATGGGTTTTCTTCTGTTGCTTCTCCTATAACTAAGTTGACCCAAAAGAAGGCAAAGTTTGTGTGGACCAATGAGTGTGAAAAGAGTTTCTAAACCTTGAAAAATAAGCTCGTCTCTGCTCCTATCTTCTCTCCTCCGAAAGTGTTGGAAGAGTTTGTTATGTATTGTGATGCTTCCAGAATTGGCTTGGGTTGTGTTTTGATGCAAAATGGTAAGGTGATAGCTTATCTAGATAACTTAAGGTGCATGAAAAGAATTATACTACCTATGATCTTTAATTGGCTGCCATAGTATTTGCCTTTAAAATTTGGTGTCATTACTGGTATGCGGTGCATGTTGATGTGTTAACCGATCATAAAAGTCTCCAATATGTGTTGACCCAAAAAGATCTCAACTTGAGACAATAAAGGTGGTTAGAACTTCTTAAGGATTATGATGTGAGTGTGCGTTATCACCCTGGTAAGACTAATATTGTGGCCGATGCTTTGAGTAGGATGTCTATGGGTAGCCTAGCACATGTTAATGATGGTGGAGGAGAAATGGCTAGGAAGGTCCGTCGGTTGGCTAGATTGAGAATTAGGTTGGAGGATGTTAATAATAGTGGTATTGTGGTTGTTGATGGCTCTAAATCTTTATTATTGAGGAGGTAAAGGCAAAGCAAGATCTTGACCCCGCCTTGTTAAAATTGAAGGTCTTGGTGAGAGATGGTAAAGTGGAGGTTTTCTCCCAAGGGGGAGATGGAGTCCTTAGGTACCAAGGTAGATTATGTGTGCCCAACATTGATGACTTGAGAAAGATGATTTTAGATAAGGCTCATAGTTCTTCCTATTCTATTCACCCCAGTTCTACAAAGATGTATAGAGATTTGAGGGAAGTGTTTTAGTGGGGTGGTATGAAGAGAGATATTGCTAAGTTTTTATTCGGGTGTCATAATTGCCAACAAGATAAAATCGAGCATCAAAGGTCGGGTGGCCTGGCCCAAGATATAGAGGTTCCTACTTGGAAGTGGGAGGAAATTAATATAGATTTTGTGGTTGGTTTGCCTATGACTAGAAGGCATTTTGATACTATTTGAGTTGTGGTTGATAGAATGATAAAATCAGCTCATTTCCTACCAGTTAACACTAATTATGCTGCCGAAGATTATGACATATTGTATATTTATGAGTTGGTTAGATTGAATGGAGCTCCCTTGTCTATCATATCGAATCGTGGTGATCAATACACTTCTCACTTTTAGAGGTCTTTCCAAAGAGGTCTTGGTACCAAGATAAAGCTTAGTACGACCTTTCACCCTCAAACAGATGGCCAAGCCGAAACAACTATCCAAACTCTTGAGGATATGTTTAGAGATTGTGTTTTTGAGTTTAAGAGTAGTTGCGATGATCATCTTCCAATCATTAAGTTTGCTTACAACAATAACTATTATTCAAGCATTGGTATGACTCCTTTTGAAACTCTCTATGGTGGGCGTTGTAGGTTCTCGGTCGGATGGTTTGAGGTAGGGGAGATGTCTTTGTTAAGCCCAAATTGGGTTATTGAGGCCATGGAAAAGGTACAGTGGATAAGGGAAAAGTTGAAAACAGCCCAAATTCGACAAAAGTCCTATGCCGATGTGAGGAGAAGGGATCTTGAATTTAAGGTTGGTGATTGGGTCTACTTGAAGGTCTCACCCATGAAGGGTGTGGTTCGTTTTGAAAAAAAAGGTAAATTGAGTCCAAAATTTATGGGTCCTTATAGAGTGTTAAGGAGAATTGGTAAGGTGGCCTATAAGTTGGAGTTGCCAAATGATACAAATATGGTTCATCATGTCTTGCATGTGTCTATGTTGAGGAAGTGTGTGGGTGACCCAAGTGTTATTGTGCCTCTAGATGTTGTGGGTGTTGTTGAAGACAATTCGACTTATGAAGAGGTTCTAGTAGAAATTTTGAATAGGCAAGTGAAGCAGTTGAGGAACAAGGATGTTGCTTCCGTCAAGGTTCTTTGGAGAAACCAACAAGTTAAGAGTGCTACATAGGAAGCCGAGGCGGACATGAAAAAGCGATATCCCTATCTCTTCCATTCTACTCAAGCCTAAGGTACTAATTCAAGTCCCCTATGTTATTTCAAGTCTTATGTTTCAGCCCTTATATCATTTGCATGCATTCATGTTTGTGTTGACAAGTTTATGGTGATTTTGACCCTTATATTGAGATTTTTGAAAATGGTGCTTAAGTGCATTGTTGCATTCTTGTTGGGGCTGATTTCTTCATGATTAATCTTCTTATGTATATTTCTTTGATATTCGGGGACAAATTTTCCCAAGTGGGAGATATTGAAACACCCCAAAAAGTGCCCGAAAATGTGCCTTGGAAATGCCTATAATTATAATTTCCATATACCTCAAAATCCATGCATGATATCGAAAATCCAAATTCATATGGTTGATCAGGGGGTAAAATTGAGTGGAGAGTGGGTCTAACCCCGATTTTAGAATAACCGTAGCAAAATTTGATTTTTTCAAGTTTGATCAAAACAGTAGGGGTGCGTATGGGCTCCATGACACGGAGCAATCGCGGAGCAGTGTATTTTGTTGCCAGTTTTCTTATTTCGGTCTAAGGCTTTGAGGTCTTGGGCCTAAGCCTTCCTATGCGTAAAAATACCTATGGTTAGTCATTTTTCAACCCCATATCATTCAAGATATTCCCCAAAACCTTCTCTAATACTTAGACAAATAATTCACCCAAAATCAAGTTCCCAAACTCATTCCAGATCTCAAGAAATTCATTCAAGCTTTGAGTTCTCATTCACATCTTCATCAAGTAAATCTCCAAATTTGAGGTATGTAGTTTTCAACCAATGGTCCTTTCACTCATGGTGCCCAACTTCCTTTTTATGCAAATTACATATTTTCAAGTTTATTTATCTGTGGGTACTTCTTATTATGAATTTTACTATAAATTATGTTGGGGTTTTATACAATGTTGATTGTTTAAGCATGTTTGACCTATGGATCTATGATATATGATGAGATTTGATGTGGGGCTTCAATGTATCTTGCATGATGGTATTACCAAGTGTTGGTAGGTTGATTTACTTTAAATTTTCTCACATGATTTCACTCTTGAATTCCATGATTTTGAACTAGCATTACACACCGTCCAAGTGTGATAAAATGTCCTATTAAGGGTTCTTGAGTTATTGAGGGTCTATAGCATGACTTATGAGTTAAGTGGCTTTATGATGATGAAAAAGATGTATATATATATGTGTTGATTTCTTAAAAAGTATCTATAGTGTTGCAAGTTGACCATACCTTGTTGAAGGGGTGCTATGCCTCAATCACCTTGTTGGGAGGTGCTAGGCCTATACTACCATGTGAGGTGTATAGTGTTGCAAGTTGACCACACCTTGTTGAGGAGGTGCTATGCCTCAATCACCTTGTCCGGGAGTGTTAGGCCCATACTACTATGTTGAGGGGTATATACCTTGACCACCTTGCCGGGCGGTGCTAGACCTGTACTACCATGTTGAGGGATATAAACCTTGAGCACCTTATCTGGGGATGCTAGGCCCGTACTACCATGTTGAGGGTTATATACCTTGACCACCTTGTCGGGGGTGCTAGGCCCGTACTACCATGTTGAGGGGTATATACCTTGACCATCTTGTCAGGGGGTGCTAGGCCCGTACTACCAATTGAGGTGTAGATACCCCAATCACATACCAAGGGGGTGCTAGGCCTTGGATTCCAAGTATTAGATGCTTGGTTTATGATGATGGTCTCTTCCTACACATTTAATATGTTCTATACAAGCATGGTTTACTTTAAGCATTTATCATGCATGCCATATTGGTCTTATACTATCCATTGTCTATGTTTATGCATTTTGACTATGTTGCCTATCTCTTGTTGCATTGCATCCTACATACTTAGTACATTCAAACGTACTAACGCATACTCTATGCCTACATGATGTTACCATGTAGGAACCGGAACTCCTTACGACCATCCTCCTCGTGGCTAGTTGTGACATCTTGAAGATAAACTTTTGGTGAGTCCTAAAGTTCGGGGACAGTATCTATGCTACTCTTGCTTATGTTATTTCTTTATGTTGAACTCTTGATACTATGAGGGTGAACCCAAAAAGCATTCTGTCCCTCGCTCAAGTCTATGTTTAGAGGCGTTGTTGGACAAGTGATGTAATCATGCTATGTTCTTGACTCTTATTTGTTTATGGTCATCTAAAACTTCCCTTAGTCCTTTTATCCCTATTTATACTCTTGTGTTGTTGTTTAATTCCTTTCGCGGCCAAGGATGTGTAAATGATATGCTAGGAGGCTTGTTTGGGGACCCCTTCGGGTTTTCATTTGTCGTGTCACGTCTATGCCCTAGGCTTGGGTCGTGACACCAGGGCTGACTATGAGACCCGACTATGACTCGTTAATCACATTACGAGTCATAGAGACCTTTCGTGAAGTCCGCTGATTAGTTTTTCTATTTTATTTAGGACTTAATTATAATTACTATAAATAGTACTTTTAGGTTATTCTACAAGAGGAGACGCCATTATTCAGTACTTTTAGGGTTTTTACTTGGAGAACCCAATACTTAAGAGAGAAGATTGTGAGAAAACACTTGTAGTAAATTTGATTTTAAAGCTTGTGATTCTCATTCTTCTTGGATTTACTTGATTTTAATTCAATTGGGTAAATAGTTAATTATATTTTCTCAATTCATAATTTCTTCATCTACCCATAGCATGAGTAGCTAAATCCACAAGTAGGGTTGTTGGAGCCATGAAGAACTAACTAAGTAAACCCGGGTAATTTGCAATTCTTGAAATGGTTATATGCATGTATTAATCAATTCTCTTCGTTTTTGCATATTTTCTAATGGTGTCCAACATTAGAACTTCCCCAGTTTTACTGATTGGACCAAGGTAGTAATGAATAGGAAAAGAGATGGATTAATAGGATTTGATGATGTATTCTGGTCTAATCAACCAAACTGGGCCAAGGGGAGGTTGATTTGGACTTACAAGTAATGGTTAGTATTACACACTATGGAGATGGACCAAGTAACATAGTGAAATTCGCCTCTCACCTTTGACAAAAGGGCTTGGTGAACTTAAATTATCGTCCTACATGCTATACATTACACAAGAATTAGATTATTTGATGATGCTAAATTGGGGAATCAAGGAAACACAATATCCCAGTTGCTCTCTATTATTGATTGTCTTTCGTGATAGTTAGTTTAGTTTACTTTCTTATTGATTATTACAAAAAAACCCTTCGAGGAATTGAGTTGGTTAACTACTTGTATTGTTTATTGGTGAATTTGTCTTATAGGTTCGACCCCAATTTGGTTAGATTTATATCTTGACAACTGCCGCATTATCCTCTAAAAAATAGGTGTAACATAGGCGACATCAAAGATTTTCACATTGTTGCCAGGGAATACAGCTAGACTTAGATTGATTCATTAAGTAATTCGAGTATTAATCCTTATTTCCCTTTGTTTTACTCTAGTTTTTGTTTTTCTTTCTTTGCAGGGTATACAAGTAATGTATTCCCAACACTCGAAGTCAAGGCAATTCCTTAACTCCATTTGATCCAGAGATCCACAAGATTACAAGAAGAATGACCCAAGAAAATGCTAAAAATGTGGCAAATGCAGCTTTGAATCAGGGAAATAATGATGATGATAGGAATGAGAATCCACCTCCTTTGGAGGACATTCCACAGTCTCGAAAGCTTAATGCTAATTCTTACTAGTGGAATCAGTACAGGTTGAACCCCATGGCTATGGATGTGACAAGAGTTATTGTGTTGCCACCATTACCGACAAACACAAAGTTCACAGTCTCTAGTAGGTTGCTTTAGATGTTGCAGAACTGTGGGTTATTTGCGGTCTTACCATCAGAGGATCTACATATAGCCACTTGCACAATGTGACATTTGTTTGTAAGAGTGTGATAGGGACATAGAATCTGTCTATGGATGTTGTGGGACTTCGCATCTTCCCATTGTCTCTCACAGGCAATGATGGATTATATCTATCTAAGCTCCCCGCAGAGTTCAATCACTAGATGGACATAATTGCAGAGGGCTTTCTTAGCAAGGTACTTCACCAAACCAAACAGGCTCAAAGTGGAGGACCGGATCATTCACTTCAAGCAATTCTCGGGTAGTTCAATCCTTGATACATGGGAGCAATTTAATAGATTCTTGGGGAATGCACCGGACCATGAGATTCCGAGGAATGTCCTAGTGGAGAACTTCTAGCAAGCTCTAGATACTAATAGTCAAGTATGTGCTTATGCCCTCTTGGGAGGTCTTTTTGTAGAACAACCATTTGCAGAAATTTTTGAGCATATGAACATGGTAGTAAAATCCAACCAGGTGTGGAACCCCAGGAATAGACACCTAATAGATCATATAAGCACTGTTGACATGAGTTCTGACTAAGTAAAAATAAATACAGATATCCTTAGTATGCTTGATCAGGATAGAGTTAACCTGGAGATGCTCATGAATCAGGGGGATTAGAAGGAGGACTGGAAGAATAGTTGTTATATACCACCACACAATCATGATATGGGAGATGGGAACTCTAGGATTAAAGGGAAGCTTAACCAGTTGTTAAAGAGGGCACATACTTAAGATGAGACATTGAAGGAGATCAAGTCAAACATTACCAAAATAAACCTTAAAGTGGACCAGCACTTTGTGGCAATTCAACAACTCAATAGTCAATTTGGACTTGTGTCAGCAACTGGATTAGATTTAAAGAGATGCATTGGTGATAAAGATCCATTGGAGCTTAAGGAAGTCTGATTACTCAAGCTAGCTAAGTCATGCTGTGACAATAAATCAGGCGCTACTTTATAGGCAACCCAAGGTTTTTGATGTAATAGCAGAGTTATAGGTTTATTTTCAGTTTTTGGATTCATAGGTAGTTGTTTTTATTTGTTTTTTGAGTGCAATTTCTGACATTGAGTTAGTTACATATTGGGTAATTATGTATTTCATGAAGAGTATGAAGGTACAAGACTGTCACGCCCCAAAGTCCCATTAGGGCGGACTGACACCCGTGGCCGATAAGGCTCGGGAGAACCAACCAGTAACTATGCGCTTTCTATATGTACTATAAGCGGTTTCTGCATTTGACATGACTTTAAGAAGATAACAGTACTAACAAGCCAAAAGGAAATACATATGACTAGGTCGTTGGGGCCAGGGTATTTAGAGTACGAGACATGACATACTTTACTTTACATAGTCTACGAAGCCTCTAAATAAAGAAAGACATCTGATAAGGGTCAGGACAGGCCCCGCCTCAACAAACTGTGCAATAAAATATGTAAGCTCTAGACATACACAAAGCCTCGAAGCAACCTGAAGCTTGGTGACAGCAGCTGAATATCCTGTACTCTACTGGGGAGATCTACTAGCACTTATACCTGCACCCCGTAAGGGACGTCAGTACAAGATAATGTACTCAGTATGTAAGGCAGGAAATACTGTATATGATACAACAACTCAAGTGAAACTGTACACTGGTGTAGCATAAAAGACCACCTTTAGTTATACTGTGGGATCATGTACTTTAT
>JAABOM020033627.1:0-17165 GCA_011800125.2 Solanum clarkiae
TCTAGATTGTAGTTTTGGAAGTTCGGATGGTGTTGTTAGAGTACTTATGTTTTTTACTCTCTATTTGCTTGACATTCGTTCCATACTTTGGACCGAGCTTCTGAATTGCTCGAAAGGTAGAAACTTATCTATTCATGTAATGACCCAGATATTGTACGACTTCATCGAAACTTGAGATTTTTTTTCGAAAAAATTTGGACCAAGTGTCATCTCAAGGGAGATCACATGGCCAGTATGAAGTCACAATGACCATGTAGCCTTCAATGGTACAACACTTAGCCTTAAATTTGAGTTTGCAGCCTTGGTGTGGAGTTTCGGCCTAAGGCATGTCACACTTGGACCCCACATGGGCTGTGTGACACTTCACGGGCAATGTGGATGGCTGTGTGATGGCCTTGAGCTTGAAACACCAATTTTTGGAGTTAAGTAATGGGGTACGGCTAGTCACACGAGCCGTGTTACTTGACACTAGCCTTATGACCTTCAAGGTGGGAAAAATTGTAAGTGTTGTTTCACTCTTGGGGTGGAAGGTTTTATTTTGGTTACGATTGGTGCCACAGGCAATGGTACGCACCGTGCGAAGCCACATGACCTGTGTGGCCTCCCGTATGGCTTTCGGAGTGAAACTTTTCTAAGTATGGGATCTTCAAGTTCAAGATAAATTTACTTTCAAGCCTTCGGTTCAAGCTTATTTTGTTGTTTAAAGCCATCATGGGCCTCATACATCAAGCCAAGTTCAAAGAAATTCCATTGGCTAAGTCTTTCACAAGTACTGATTGAAGGGTAAACTTTAAATGGGCATATCTCTTAGCACAAAATGAACTGATGGACCACGGCCTATCAAATTAAATCTCTTTGAAATAGCTTTCTAAAGCACTTGGTTTCACCTCATTTGGAGTTCGGATGAAGAGCTTATGCCCTTTTTCATAAAATCTGCATCGGCTAGACAGGGGATCTTCACGGCCCCTGAAGGGCTTCATGACCTGTAAAGCTGGCCGTGGGGAGTTCCGGGGAAATTAATGGGGCATTTTTATTGAGGCATTTTTGATATTTTAACCCATCCCCAAGGATTTTTAAGATCTTTAAACCCCCCTTTACATTCCTAAACCTCTCCTACACTAATTCTAAACCCTCATTCAAGAATTCTCTCAAGTCACTCTAGAATCTATTCCAAAGAACTCTTATAGATTCAAACTTGGGGAGTCTAGAAAAAATCAATTCTTTTTAATTTCTCTTGAAACTTCTTCATTGGGTCAAGGTATGTGGGTTTGATCTTTGGTTCCTTTCAACCAAGGAGATCCAAAACTTTTCTAGCACTTTTCATGAATTTTGCTCATTCTAAAGTTGGGTTTTCAATTGTCTTGCTTATTAAATTCAATTCATGTATGGGTTATACTTATATGATGATTTTAAGTTGATTTAAACTATAATATGATGAATTACATTAGGTTTATGAAATTATGGATATGCGTGTCCCTTTTCAAGGCTTGTTTGTACATGGGTGATTATATTATGATTTTAAATGTGAATTTAATTATGTTTTCATTTGAATTTCATATTATATTGTTGATTTTAGATTGAATCTTAATTACTCATGTTTTTCTCACATCATTCATGGCATTTGCGTTCCTGACATTAGATTATTATAGAAATCATGAAGTAGGTTAAGCCCAATTATGTTCTAGGATATGATTTTGATAAGATATTGGTTATGACCAGAATGTGATCACATATATGTCTATGATTATAGCTCTTGGAATATTTTGGGTGGTTTCACCATCTTGTATATCAATAGGCTATTCCTGTGCATGAGTATTATAACTATGAATTACGATTTTGGCATTTGAGCCTAAGTATGAATTATTATGAATAAGTGTTTGATTTTTAAGACTAACAATGCAGTGAAATGATTTGAAAAATGACTATTACCTATTTTGAAAATATGTATATATAAATGTATATGAATTCTTATGGGATGACAACTTATCATCGATGGACTGGTGGAGTTAGAGCGATCCCCAAGGGCTCTCTCCCTTTCCTTGAACTATGTGCCTAGCATATGTTCCTTTTCGAAATGGGTGTTATTCCCGTAAAGAAAGATGCCTCCAAAATAGGTGTTATTCCCGTAAGGAGAAGATGTGATATGATATGATATGTTATATGTGAAAATCCTATACAAAATGGGTGTTGTTCCCGTAAGGAAGGTTACTTCATACGAAATGGGTGTTGATACCGTAAGGTGAAGTATGATTTACCTTTGGCAAGTAAACCGTCTCTTTACTGATGAGAGAATTTCATTGGGATTCCAAGTAATAGCTCGCTTGGTCTTACTTATATCGGTTATGCTCACATCCCCACTTTATATATGAGCATCATTTGCATTTCATGCATCATGAATTCATAGCATCTTGTTATCTACATTCCTTGCTACAAATCACTTTCTATATTATGTGCCCTTTCTATCTAAAATTGTATGCAAGTTTTGGTAAGTTATATGCATTGCATCCCGCATACTTAGTACATTCAAAGATACTAACACATACTTTTGCCTACATGATCTCACCATGTACGGACAGGAGATTTCTTTCATCCACCGTTCGACACTATATCGAAATTGAGATATTTGTTGTGGTGAGTCCTATCTTCCAAGGACAAGCCACCATTCCTCTATCTATATTGATTCCATTTGTGGTACTTACTTTGAGGATGATCCCTGGACATGTCTTGGCCCCCTCCTATCTTATGAATAAAGGTATTATTGGATATCTTATAGACTCTCATCAAATCTATATGTTATGTGTTGTATTTGAACCTTATTCGACTTATTTCATATCATGGTTCAGGCATTAAAAATCAGTGAGGTTTACTCTTCCTTTTTGATGCCCGTGGAACTACTATCAATGGTTTACTTCTTGGGAATGTTAAAAAAAAACATTACTACGTGATTTTTTGAATATGCCTATATCTATCGCTTTTGCTTCATTGATTATGATTATGGTTATCTATTTCGTTATGGCTATTATGGATTGATTATGGGAATTCTGATATTTATGTATGTTTGATGTGGAAATGTGGAAGATCTCCAGTCCCGAAATATCCCCATAGAATGAGTTATACTTACCCACCCCATAGTCTTTATGTGCTACGTGTTATGTGAATCCATGTTAATCCATCTCCCTATGATATCCGCATAGCGTGAATCCTTCTTTCCTGTCCCTTAGAACTATGTGTTTACTATTTGAATATACTTCTGAATTGATAATGTAAATTTGGATACTTTGAGGCTTGTTTGGAGACTCTCGGATTCTCAGTCGCCATGTCACTCCTAGAGTCTAGGTCTGAGTCATGACAATTTAGTGGACTCTCAAGGTTATTTAGTGGACTCTCAAGGTTCTTTTATCTTTATGTTTGTCTATTTGAGAATCGAGATATTGAGATTTGTATAATTCTTTTTAGTTCTATTAAGTGTGGTGGCTTGTACATGTGACTCTAGTCTTCAGTTGGTTATTTAGACTTGTGATTCCCTTCTTGTATTGTTTAGCCTTTAATAGACTGTTATTTCCTATTTCTTTTTTTTGGTTGACTTGATTTGGTGGGACAAGTGTCATCACACCCGATTCCACGTCATGACATATGTGTGTGTGTGTGTTTGTGTGTGTATATATATATATATATAGAGAGAGAGAGAGAGAGAGAGATAAATGAAAAAAGAAAAAAATTAAAGATAGAGAAAATAAAGAAAATGAAAAAAGAGAAAAGAGATAAAATAAGGAAAAAAAAAAGATAAAATAAAGAAAGAGAAAATAGAAGTTAAGAAAAATGAAAACAAAAAAGTGTAAAAAAAATGAAAAAAAAAAGAAAAAGGACAAAAAAAAAAAAACAAAAGAGAAGAGAAATAATAACTAAAAGGAAAATAAAGAATGATATATATTTTTTTTTGTTTTAAAAAAGGATGTTGAGAGGCAACTGAACATGGAGAGTTGTTTAAAAAATAATTGTAGAGATATAAAAATGTACTCTCACTCAACTTAAAGTTGAAGGAATAACATTTCTATAAGACTTCTCTAATGAGGGACAAAAACTCAAGATCACTACGTTTTGGGGACATCTTATAGACTTCTCTAATGACATTTCTATAAGACTTCTCTAATGCAAAATCGGCATTGTTTTTAGCTTTTGCACAACATTGTTTCGCCTTTCAAATCTATACATGTCCAAGACACACACACTTACTACAAAAGATCATCCATCCAAAACAGGCTTTAAGGTTTTCCATAAATGATTACATCAATTACACTATCTTAATCAATGTCAAGAGAACATGTAGCCAATCCAATTTTTTCTTCAACAGTACAATAGGAAAAAACACTGAAAAACATCAATAGCAAATTACACGTGCTTGCTGTCCTTCAAACCTTTTCTTCATCTTCACTTGGATTTATATGAAAAGCACAAATTGTAACCTGTAAGGACACCAAATTACTCATCATGCATGACTTCATGATATTACTACTACTACAACAACAACAACAACAACAACAACAACAACATCATCATATTCAGTGGAATCTCACAAGTGGAGTATGGGGAGGGTAAAATATACACAGACCTTATCACTACCTCATAGAGATAGAGAGGTTGTTTCCGAAAGACCCTCGTCAGAAAAATATCAAGCCCCAAAAGCAGAAGAAACTATATATGAAACAAAGACAAAAAGGAAAAGGAGAAAAAAATCGACTAAAATGGAAAACAAATGATAATATAGAAATACAATAGAAGTAACAAATATAAGCCGGGAAAAAAACAACACAAGATAAAACGACACGACTAATCTTATTTCCCTACTCAAACACCAAGCCAGGTATCAACCTCCCCCTACTAGCCTATTAGCCTACTATCCTAATACATGACATTCACTCCTTTCTATCTAAGTCATGTACTCGGTGAGATGAAGTTTCGTGATATCCTGTCTGATCACCTCCCCCAAATACTTCTTTACCCCTCCGAGTAACCCCTATATCAAACCTCTCGCACTTTCTAACCAAAGCATCAATACTTCACTGATCACATAAAATATGAAAAAAGAATAACTGAAACTACTCAGATGGACCTTTCAATCTACATTAACTTGTAGAAGACTAGAACAAAAACAAAACACAAAATTCAACAGGTACATATTTGGGTGACATAGAACCGGATACTTCAAATCCATAGTTGGCACAAAAAGTTTTTCTTTCTTCTCAAAAAAAAAAAAAGTAATTTTATCATCAAAGAAGTAAATACCACGAACCTTGACGTCCTCCGCTGCAATCAGATGATCAATAACTAGACCTCCAATAACATCATAACTTGAACGAGCACATGATATTTTTAGTGGTCCAAACTGCTGCACTTGACCATCTTCAGATATAACATATGTTCCCTCAAGAGTTATTATTGAAGATAAATCCTGTACGGATGATGTGTACAATAATATAAGTATCTTAACTTTAAACCATCGATTATAGGTAAATTTCAATATCTCATGTTCATAGAGAATATTTACTACTATATTAATAATTTATCTATATTGGCAGTCTAATTTATGAATTACCAACAATGTTTTAGTATATCTGTATCATGAAACTGAATTTTTAATACTTCCTTAACTATGTCATCCGAACAAGTTTGCAGTATATTTATTAGCTTATCCAATTCTAATTGTTATGGCAGTAATGTGTTCAATATCCTTTAGACCAATCACGCATGCTCGTTGAGTCTAATGAGTGTTTATTATTATATTTATAAATGATAGTGGTATACTATTTAGTTTAATAAGTATCTTATAAACCTGAATTGCTAATATTTCCATAGATGTACGATTCTATCTAGTTTACATTATATTAAATTCATTTTATCAGATTATCAAAAGCTAATTATTGTGCTACCTAATATGTTCAGTATCTTTAGACCAACCATGGGGGGAGGTGATCAGACATGATATGGCGGAACTTGATCTCACTGAGGACATGACCTTAGATAGAAAAAAGTGGAGGTCGCGAATTAGAGTAGTAAGCTAATTGGTTGGTAAGGTTAGGTAGTTATCTAGTCATGGGGTATAGTAGGGTAGACGAGTAGTAGTGTTTTATAACATGTGTTGTCATTATTGGTTGCTTATGTGTTAATTGTATCATATTTACGTATTGTCATGTGCTTTTGGTTATTAGTCGTCTTTTAGTTGTTCCCTTTCTTTTACTTTTTGTCATATCTAGTTTATTCTTCTTATGGGTTTTTGAGACGAGGGTTCCCAGGAAATAGCTCTCTACTTCTATGAGGTAGTGGTAAGGTCAGCATACATTCTACCCTCCCCAGACCCCACTTATAGGACTCCACTGGGTATGTTGTTGTTGTTCTTGTTGTTGGGATCAATGATCACAAATGGAAAACCAACTTGATAGCACATGTCAACAATCTTTCAAGCAAGATCTAAAGTTACGTTTTCTTGTTTGTTCAATTGTTAGCAATTCTTTAGAATTATTGTTAAGTGACAATTATAGTAAGAGATTATTTTTTTCTGACAGAAAACTGAGTAGGGAGCCGGTTTGACTCTCTATGTTGCGAGTGTTGTGTGAGGAGATTGTGTGTTGAGTGATGTGAGATAGTAAGCTTAACATATCCTCAGTTTTGAAGTAGTGAAGTTGCAAAAATCCTAGAGGGTAGGTAGTGATTGTTTCTCCATTGAGCAAAGAGTTTTTCCACTATACATCTGGTGGTCCTTTATTTACTGCATTGATATCTGGTCCGCATATAGAACCTGGTGTACTCTTGTGATAGCTGTAACCATTTTTTCAATTGGTATCAGAATATGTCTTTTTTTACTAAAGGCTAACTACCTCGAAAAGGATCATGGAAGCTCCTCCTACCTCACAAGAAGGAGCCTCTCAAACAAGGCCACCACTATTTAATGGTAACTATTATGGTTGGTGGAAAAATCGCATGAAGGAACACTCGAGTTCATAAATAACGCACTAAATGGGATGTTGTTGATAAGCTCGCAATCTAAAACAATGCCAAATCCAAAAAAGATTATGATCTGTGGTATAGGTGCTAACGAGTTCAACAGAGTCTCTGCCTAACAATTGCGGAATCCCTGACTACTTCATCAAGTTCTATCTCCTGTGGGCCCTGGAATATAAGAAGAATAATTTTAAGAAGGCCAAGGAACCTAGGAATGAGCAGTGCGTCCGCAAGGGCAGAAAAATGACCAACCAAGAGGCTGATTTTTCAGTCAAAAGGGCACTTGCAGCTTTAGGCAATACCTCTGGCGAGGAATCAGATAGAGAAGCTCTGCAGTCCTTCATGGCTATTGAAGGATCTGACAAATATGATTTTCTGGCACGTGTAGCTCTAGAAGAATCTGATGATGAGAGCAGTGGGATTAAAGATGAAACTCTTGTTGATGTTGAACTGAACAACCTCGACACTAGAATAGGGTGTGATGATGAGAACGTCACACTAATGGCGGGAGCAGATTGTACCAAAGAAGACAATTCCCTGCAGGAAACCAAGGTAAGCTTCGAACCTGTTAAAAAGAACATGACCGGCTACTCTAAGAAAAAGCTTGAATCTTTATCAGTAGTCTTAATTGATGCTTACTTATCTGTTTTTGACACCAAAGAAAACATTCTGGAAGATTATTGTGATACCCCATAACTCTATCCTTACATATACCTATGTTTCAACCCTCATTCTTATATGTGGGAAGTGTATTAGGGTCATAAGAGACCCCTAGTACTTAGTCGAGTTCAAAACTTTTCTACAAAATTGAGTTTCTAGTGTTGAATTATGCAAGAGTCAAGTTTAAATGATCATAAATCTTAATATACAAAGAATAAGGTGTAACTTGACCTACCAAATGAAATCAATTTGAATTAGCTTTCCGATGCAATTGGTTTCACCTCATTTGGAGTTTGGAGTTTGGAGTCAGAAGGTATAGTCGTTTTATTGAAGACTGTCAAGTGCAGAATTGCTCCACGAAACCCTTTACGGGCCGTAAAATGGACCCATTTGCTAATTCATGGAGAAAGAAACATGAAACTTCAATTTTTGGCCCTAGACTTTACGAAGCCATCTACGGGTCATAGAACCTTCTATGAGTCGTAAAATGGGCTCGTAAAATGAACTAGAAACACTGAAATAGGGCCAAAAGTTTACGGAAAGGTCCCTACTGGCCGTGGAAACTTTAAGGGCCATAAATGGGCCCGTAGATGATTTTTGACAGCTTTTTAAGAAAGAGTATTTTGATCTTTTCCCACCATTTCTAAGACTAGGATTGACGTTTTTATACCTAAATAAAGCCCTAAACATGTCAGATTAATACTTTTACGCTAAAACACACTCTCAAATATGGAAGCAAGGTTTCAAGGGAGAAAAGGGCTAGGGTATGAGGAAAACTTAAGAATTCTTCCAATCTCTTCCAAGGTTCAAAACTTCTAGGTATGTACGGCTAACCAAAACATGGATTTTGCTCTTCCATGTCTCATAACCCGGATCGATGGTGATGTGAGTAAATTGAGTCTCCCATGAATGTTTTTTTGAGGTTTTTCATAAATTCTAATGCATTTCTATATAATTTTGCATGAACTACCATTTTTATGAATTAAATACTTGAATTACATGATTTTGCCATACTACATGAACCCTAGCATGATTTTTTATTATTTTTACATATTTTAATTAAATGAGCATGTAGGAGCATTATTTGAGCCTAAAGAGTATACGAAACCCCTAAATGCTTTAATGCTATATTTTTTCTCCTAAATGCTATGATTTAAAATGATGCATGATTGAGTCCTTATGAGTCAAGAACTGAACCTAAAAATTATGTAACCAAAGGGTTGATAGTCGATGTGATAAGTTGAGTTGATAAAGGTCTAATGAGCTAGATGAATGAGTTAACCATAGGGTTGATGTCTTATGAGCATATTGAATCTTGGGAGGAGTATTGAGCACCGAATTAAGTAAAAGTAAGTCCAACTCGAATCCAATAACTACGTAGCCGGCCTAGGAGAGAATTGAACTGTAAAATCGGATGTTTCCTACTGTTGCAAAATGTGGACTTGATGTTACTTATTTTAGATCCATTGATGGGATGTCATATACCCTCGGAAGGGTATTAGATGGATGTGTCAATGACATTGCCTCGGTATCATCACTGGTACATAGATGATGGTTGTCAGATAGAGAAACTCAAAAATAGGCCTTGATAGTACTCAGAGTTGATGATGAGACATAGATGGTAGATGAGTAGTCATTGCCTAAACTGCATTCTTACTTTAGACTCTTAATGATTGCCTTTTCTATTTCTTGAGTTGAGCTATTTGAGTTGATGTTATTATTCCTATACATATTTCTTCTGCCATTTTACATACGCATACATTCCACTTACTGACATCTATTTAGGCCTGCATCTTTTCATGATGCAGAGACTCATCAACAGGCGCACCATTGAGGACCTATTTGCTTTTAGTTGATTGGTGAGCCCTCCCCTACTCTCGAAGGACATTGTGTTTTCATTCTAGCTTGAGTTAGACTTATCTCATTCTACTTAGAGGTAGCCATGTGTCTGTCATTGGTACCCTTGTTCAGATGTTTTAGAGGCTTCATGGACTAGATTGTCAATGTGATTAGATGTTAATTTGACTAGTTTTCTTTCATGCTAGTCTTACTTAGCTCATGGATGAAGGGTTTGGCCTTTGGACCTTATTTATCATTTTTCATTTCTTCTCTTTATGCATTCTTATACACTAATATCTTTTACTATTATAATATGATTGAACAAATGTGATGAGGTCGAGTGGTTCGCTCGGGGGCTAGCGATAGTCTCTGAGTGCCGGCCATGACAATGGTATCCTCCCAGGGTATGACAATTAGGTTCAGTTGAGATCTAAAAATATGAGCCTTGAGATAGTTAAACTAAGCTCCAAAAGGAGATTGACGGTCTCAATTCTTCCAAAAAAGAGAAATATGTCATGATTCATGCTCAATTGGCCTTAGAAGAAAAGGCATAGAATTTAGGGAATAAGCTAATGAACTTAACTAAAAGAAACAAAGCTCTTCTTAAGGAACGTGAGTAGACCAAGGCTAAATTAGAGCACACTATGAAGTAGACTAGGTCCTCCTCAATGCTTGATGATATGATGCTAGGTCAGTCAACCACCAAGTATATGATTAGGTTCAAAATAAGCAAACCCAAGAGGATAGTGGATGACACCGGCATCCTATGCACTTTGTATGGCAAGTCAGGTCATGTTAGAGATAGGTGTTATAAGAATGCTAAAGTTGTTAAAAGTAACCTTACCAATCTAAATAGGACCGATGGGAGAAAAATGAAAAAAAATCTAGCTCTCTCAAGAGAAACCTACCAAGAAGGGCAAAAGGGGATCTAATTGATCCTTTCTATAACCAAAAGGGACCTAAGTGGATTTGGGTACCCAAAGCTAGCCCTTGCTAATCTGTACAGGAACTAGTAGAAGGAAAGCTGAAGCAGTAGTACCTAGATAGTGCATGCTAATGACACATGACAGGAGACATGCGTAATTTCCTTCTACTAAATGATTTCCAATTCAAAAAAGTTGGCTTTGGAAATGAAAAGTAAGGAGAGATCAAAGGACTTGGCAAACTAGGATACTCACAATACCAATGCATTGAAAATCTTTACTATGTTGAGGGACTAAAGAACAACTTGGTGAGTGTCTCTCAAATGTGTGCTAAGAGACATGATGTGCTATTCACCGCATTTGAGTGTAAAGTGACCAACTCAACCTCTAAGAAGCTAGACATAAGGGGCAAGAGACACAAGAATGTGTATAAGGTTGACATAAGAGGGCCAGAAAAACACCCATGTTGAAGTGTCTAAATGCCAATAGCAACGAGACAATCTTATGGCACAAAAGGCTAGGACATGCTAGCTTCTCAATGATAAACTAATATCCTAGGAACTTGTACTTGGATTACTAGAAGTAAAGGTCAATGAAGATCAAGTCGGCGGTACTTGTGCATTAGGAAAGCATGTCAAAAGCAGTTTTAAGCTAGTCGATCTGGTTAGTACTCACAAACCCTTGGAACTGGTTCACATAGATCTCTGCGGACCAATGTAAGTTCCAAGTCAAGGAGGTAACAGGTATGTCTTTGTACTAGTGGATGACTACTCAAATTTACATGGACATATATTTCTTAAAGCCTAAAGACAAAACTTTTGATGTGTTCACCATATTTTCTAAAATAGCACAAAGGAAAATGTAATCTAATGAGTCTGAGATCTGATCCTGGTACAAAATTTGAGAACTCAAAATTCTCAAAATTCTGTATAGAGAATGGGGTAGTTTACAATTTCTATGCCCCCAAAACACCACAACAAAATGGGATTGTTGAAAGGAAAAATAGATCTCTAGAAGAGATGGTTAGAACTATCTTGATAGCCAGCAATCTTCCACAGAGCTATTGGGTTAAGGTTGTTAACACCACATGCTATCTCATCCACAGATGCATGATCAGACCTATCCTAAACAAAACATCCTATGAATTACTTAATGGTATGAAAACTCAATCTGGCTTACCTTAGATCCTTTAGTTGTGCATGCTATGTTCACAACAATGAAAAAAGATATGATAGGAAAGTTTGATGCTAAAAGTGATGAGGGAAACATCCTACTTTCCACAAAGAAAGGCACACAAAGTGTTCAATAAAAGAACCCAATGTGTTAAAGAAAGTACGCATGTTATATTTGATGAGGCCAATTTCTTGGCCAAGAAAGTTTTGTAGGAACAAGTGCATGAACTAGGGATGGAAAATCACAGAAGAGACACATATGATGATGAGGGATATAATGTAAGTCTCACTATTCCTCCAGCTCAATAGGTACTCCCTCCTACTCATACCTCTGATGCAGGACATTTGATGGAGAGGGACCCACAATGATGACCCATGATGACATAGTAAAAGATGATCAAGGTCATAACTAGCATCACAAGAGTTCTCACTCCCCAGAAAACTTGCTGACTCCCCTGGATTCCAGTATAGCTATCAGATCAAAGCTCAAAAACATGTGTGCCTTCTCCAACTATGTGTCCCTTGTTGGGCCCAAAAAATATCAAAGAAACTCTACTAGATGATGAATGAATCTTCGCCATGCAAGAAGAACTTCGTTAGTTCAAGCATAGAAAAGTGTGGCACCTAGTTCCCCCTACTCAACATCGTATTTCATTGGAAGAAAAGGGGTATTTAGAAACCAATTGGATGAGCAAGGTGTTGTGACCAGAAATAAAGCCATAATTGTGGTTCAAGGTTACAACTAAGAAGGAGGGATCAACTATTATAAGACTTTTGGCCCTTTTGCAAGAATTGAGGCCATACGGATGTTGATTGCCTTTGCAGCTCACGTGGAGTTCAAACTATATAAGATGGGTGTAAAAAGTGCCTTCCTAAACAGGTATCTTCAAGAGGAAGCATATGTGAAGCAACCTCTAGGGTTTGAATGTAATGAACACCCAAACTATGTGTACAAGCTAGATAAAGTACTGTACGGATTGAAGCAGATACCAAGAGCCTGGTATGATCATCTGTCAAATTATCTATTGAATCATGGATGCCTTAGAGGCAAGATAGACAACACACTATTCCTAAAATGTAAAGAAAAACATGTGCTCACAGTTCAAGTCTACATTGATAACACCATCTTTAGAGGAACTGATGAAGCCCTTGGAGCAGAGGTTGCAAAACATATAGGCAGTGAGTTTGAGATGAGTCTAATGCGTGAGATGATCTTCTTCCTAGGACTTCAAATTCATGAGATGAAAGAGTGAACGTCCATCCATCAACAAAATTACATCAAGGAGTTTCTCACAAAGTTTTAAAAGCAGGATTCCAAGATCAACAAACTACTATGGCACAACTAAGATGGATGCAGATGAAGCAGGTAATGGTGTGGGTGAGACCAAGTATAGGGATGATTGGATCACTATTATCTCTCACTACTAGTTGTCCTAACATAGTATTCAGTGTGGGTATGTATGCATGCTTTCAATCAATACACTAAGGATCCCACCTGGAACTTGTAAAATGAATCCTGAGATATCTCAAATGAACCATGAACCTAGTCCTTTGGCACCAAGCTGGGTCTTCCTTTAAACTTGTTAGATTTGGTGATGCTAACTATGCAGGGTACCTGGTTGATTAAAAAGTACCTCGAGAATGGCAAACTTCTTAGGACCATTTCTGGTATCATGGGCTACGAAGAAACAAAATTCAGAGGCCCTATCCATCGTTGAGGCTGAGAATGTGGCTGTTGTATCCTATTGTGCTCAACTCTTATGGATCAAACAATAGGTACAGTACGTAGGAGTTAAAGTATGTTGCATAGCAATAATGTGAGACAACACAATTGCAGTAAATGTAGCCAAGAACCCGGTGCTTCACAAGCGTATAGGCACATAGATGTTCGCCATCACTTTCTGCGTGAAAATGTTGAGAAAGGTCACGTTGAAATGACCTTCTGCAAAATTGAAGATCAAGGGGTTGACATATTCACCAAAGTACAGGGACGTGAAAACCTTGAGCTCAATCGCCTTCATCTGGGATTAATTGGTGTCACATGAATAATACTTCTTCATCTTGATATTTATTTTGAGTTCAAGTGTTGTAGTGAATAAGTGACCACTTCATTTGCGTACAGGGATATAAACTACCTGGTTGTACTTAGACTCCCTCTCCAGAAACTATTGATATTACCCTTAGTTTCTTCATCTAGAACAACGCAATAAAGTGAGGAGAAGCTAGTTCACCCAATTCTAGATCAGGTGTGCTTCTTCCTTCCTATGTATGAAACATGTTGATATATACATATGCCATTAAAGATATTGTCTAGAGTCACTGTAAAGAGAACCTGCTTCCCTCTTTATATCTTAATTCTGACCCGTACCTTTCTTTTGGCGGAAACTTACTAAATTAAGAAAATGATCACTTTTATTGGGATTTCAAGTATCTTTTCAATGTGTTAGTTCTTGCACGCGTGTCTTTTCAGTCATTCACAACACCCTCTTCTTATTACCAAAGACCCTCCCTTTTAAATTGAACATTTACTCCATTCACACCACTTTCCTTTATTATTTTGCCTTGTCCAAGAAAGGATCCTCTATCAAAGAAAGATTCTCTCTCAAACTCACTGGAAAAAATAGCTGCCATAGTATCATTTCTGATTCGGACTCGAACGCCACTGCACCATTACCTCCCCAAGCTTTGTCTCAAAGTGAACTACCATCTTTACCCTCTTCAGCCTATAATCAGTCCCCACCACCATCCGTGCCAGCCAGAGTCCCCTTGCCACCACGCCCACTACTAGTCGATCACTATCTCCACAAGCCCCTTTTGCCTCCACCCATCCTTGTTTCTCTTCCTCACCTTCTCATGACCTACCACATTACCCTCCCCATTCTCTACTGAGTGTGTCCAAACCTATTAAAGTAATGTCACCCTACCCATCCTTCAGCATCATCGCCTTATCAACGAGCGCATGTCCTTCTCCTCCTTCAACAGTACTCTTTCGTTTCCTATTTCCTCACCAAACCCTAACCTTCCACCTCTCTATTACCGTTGCTAGTGCCCTTATCCACTCTATCCCTTTCTAATCTCCAGGTCCATCTCTTGATACTTCAGACTCTATGCACAATGTGCCACTTTCGCGTGTCGATCATAAGATTGTTCAACATCCCAAGAAAGTGTCTACTACATCAAGAAACACTCTTCTCTGCTCTGGTGCACCCTTGACATACAACAATTGAAGGACAAATACTCCATATGAGGCAAATTCAAGTTGGAAAAGATCACGTCGTGATAAGTCTCTAGTAACCCCCCCCCCCTCTTCTCCTCCTGCTCTCCTGTTAGAGTTGCTTCATCCCCTAAGGGTCCCCTGCACCTATTTCTCTTACTACTGCTTCTATATCCTCTAAGGTTAATAAGCATGTGGAAAAATTTATCACAATGGGGAAACATAACTACTTTGGGTCTAAAGTGGTGCTTAGGGGACAAGTGATCCACCCAGACGTACGTCAATTCCCTCTAGTGGATAAAAGGTGCACTAAATTGGCTACTCAGGGGTGGTAACCTGTGTTTTTGGATACAGATCCTATGGTTTATGAGCAAGAAGTGGTGTAATTTTATGTGAATCTAACTGTTCCAGAGGATAGTATAGCTACATCTAGAGTTCAGGGTTTGGAATTGGTGTTTGACAAAGTTAGGTAAGGTGAAATGTTAGAAACTCTGTCTATTGGGTTGGTGGAATATGTTTGGAGTTAGGATGAAGATTGCGTGCTTACCTCTAAATCCACTCAGGTTGTCTGATGTTCCTAGGAAGTTACTGCATGGGGAAATGCCTCCATTTTTAAAGTTGTTGTTCGAAGTAGTCCATGAGGGGTTTCTACCAAGGGGAGAATGTTGACATGAGGTGACAGTTAGTGATATGGGACTTGCTAACACCACTGATCTTGAGGAACTAGTCGACCAACCCTCCTTCATCATCTGTCATATGTAAGGATTTATTGATCCTGCGCCTGGCCCTCACCAGCTGGCATTTGGAAATCTTTTGGCTCGTGCCTTCAAGGCATGTAAAGTGCTACTATGTGCAAATAGGCATTTCACAAAAAAGGATACGATTGATAGGACTACCGCCCTATAATGCGACTATCTTCATGCTATCCACAGCTCCTGCTCCACCAAAGGCTGCAGGACCTATGTTGAAGATGATGCTTGACTTGCAAGTTGTTCGCGCTGAACAAGTTAGACTTCAGATGCAGGTTGATGAGCTGAAAGATCAATTGGGGGAGGCTCAGGCTGAAGTGGGTCGACTTAAGGATCAGCTCCTCTATCAGCAGCAAGATCAAAATGCTAGGGTGGACGTCCTCTTGAAGATTCTTTGATCAGCCCCCTCCTCCTCTGCTCCTCGCCCTAAACAATCAGGTATATAACATAGAAGTTTGCAATCATCAAAAGGGGGAATTTGTTAGGATGTACTAAAATTATTTCGATGATAATAAATGTAACTAGGTTTAGGTTGCAATACTAGGAATATAATCAAATCTAGAGAGGCGGAATCTACAAGGAGAGGGAGTGCTAAATAAGGAAGCAGACTCAGAATAGGACTCCTACAAGGACAAGTTGTAGTGCATATTTACAAAGGAGTATTGCGAGATTGTAACCTTAACATTTCTCAATTTTTAAGTAGTAAAGTTTCAGAAATTCTATGAGGGTAGGTAGTGGTTATTTCTCCCTTAAGCAAGGAGTTTTTTCACTATACATCTAATGTTCCTCTAATTACTGCACTGAAATCCGGTCTGCGTATAGAACCTGGTTTACTCTTATGATTGTTGTAGTCGTCTTTTCACATGCAAATAACAAACATTTTTATAATGTATACTTTTAAGGCTCTAATATTTAAATGCAATCTAGCTTCTACACCTAATGAGTTTCTGCTTACCAGTACAAATGCTTACAAATATAATATCAGAAATCTCATTCTCTATATCCAAGTAATACGCTATGTAGTCATCTATTGAACAAGAAAAGTGGAGACCCATTATGCACATTATTTATTGTAATGATCTAGCACGATCAATGCTCTAGACTAAACTTTTGAGATGTAAATAGAAATAATATGTGAATAAGATAATTAGGTACCTTATCAGGAGCTGGTGAATTTTCTGTATCCAATATCGGGTGAAAAATATCACCACCAGCTGAGATTATCTTACCCATCCATATGTCGCCATTTGAATTTTCGAAACTCTTGATTATATTCTGAAAATAAGTCAGAACTTCTTCTCCAATATCCTAAAAGGTAAATAAAAATGTATTACTTAATAAGAGAAAATGGAGAGCATGCAAGAAGTATACGAAGTTCAATGATTATCAAGAGTCTCTTTAATAGTTCAAGAGTTATATATCTATAGATGAATATGTGATATAAATAAATTTTAATAGCTCAAGAGTTATATATCAAAAAGTTTGATCAATAGTGATTTTACACTCTAGAAAGATTTCAAAATATTTAATGTACCAAAAATAATATTTTTATATTATGGCTAACAAATGAAAGTTTTATGAACAAATAAAAATTGAAAAGCATCTCACTAGA